>JABJVR010048704.1:2565-16435 GCA_025773905.1 Chitala chitala | reverse complement strand
AAAGGCTGCTGGGGGATGGGGTTAGAGTTAGAGTTAACCCTAACCCTAAAGGCTGCTGGGGGATGGGGTTAGAGTTAGAGTTAACCCTAACCCTAAAGGCTGCTGGGGGATGGGGTTAGAGTTAACCCTAACCCTAAAGGCTGCTGGGGGATGGGGTTAGAGTTAGGCAACAACACTTTCACCACATTTGTCATTTTTGTTTTATGTAACTTTTGCTGTTCTTATGCTTGGGATACTCCCCAAAACTTTGTGCAAACTTTCTTCCTGATTTGAAATGTATTCATCGTTGTCTTCTCAGTGGATGAGGCCCTTTGCTGTGTACACCACGGTGCAGGGCCTGCATCCGACTGGTGCATTTTGTACAAATGCGGCGTCTGGTTCGTCACATGCACAAAAATGTACCTCATTTTTGTTACTTTTTTATAACTGCTGCCCATTTGCATCTTTTTCCCTAACGCAGCTGCAGCGAGGTCACACCCAGAAAAGAAACCTGTTCTTTTTTTAATGTTTAAAAGGGCAGATGGAAGATGGGAGACAGATTATACCTGAGACCTCCACCTCTGGTGGGAGAAGGATTTTCCCTTTCAGCACAGATGAGCTCTTTCACTTCACTCTCCAAACCATCTGTGTTCTCTGTCCAAAATGTGTACATTATTGTCTCCTCAGATGTGTGACCTTTGTCCTTCAGATGTAGGTAAACTACTGATTCTTGTCTTGAGGTGTTGGTCCTCCTGTGTACAGTAGCAGACATTTCCAGTGTTATACATTAAACATTTACATGACATGGTACAAATGAGAGATGTCTACACCCAACCCCTCCCTGCAAGACACATGCTGAACACATCAAATTTTTTCTTCCTTTCCATATTTCTCCAAAAACAAAATAAGGTCAGAAGGTCAGAAATTAAAGAGAGACATGCCAAGAACTCTGTTCTGTTCTCACGTGACAAGTTCACCCTTTCTCTCCCAAGAGCAGAGAGAGAGTCAGTGTGTTGCCGTGATCGTCCTCTTATGAATGAGAAAGGACAATAAACAGGAATCCTGGGGGATGTTTGTGATTCAGAAACATGGTGTGATTAATATGCTTAAAATCTGACACACTAACATTAGCAGATGTACTAAGAAAAATTAATATACTGCTTTTCCCTTGCAGACCAGTAATGTCAAATTTATATTAAAAAAAAATCAGACGTTAATGCAGTGATTTGATCACACTGTGTTCTTTCTCTCTCTCTCTCTCCCTCCCTCCCCCCCCTTGACACACAAACTTATGTGATAGAGGTTTGTGCTCTTTGCCCAAATACTCATCTTTTTCTCAATCTGACAAATTACTTTTTAACAAATTTCCATGCGTGTGTGTGTGTGTGTGTGTGCACTGTAGAAAATGTGAGGATGTACATTGTGTGTGTGTGCGTGTGCTCATAGGCATGCAAGTCTAGTCACCATCTCACTGTTTTGATCTGCCCCCCTGGGACACTGCTGTCATACTGTCAGTGTAACAAAGCACTTCTCATGTTAAATGCAGAGCTGAAATGCTGTCTGATTGTATTTAAGACCAGTGGAGGACGTCCTACTATGTCACTGACTAATTTTCTGGAATGAAAGTGATAATTGGGGGGCTTTACATCAAAGTACACCTGTGGGTCTGGCCAGAGGTATTCTCATATGTAAACAATATGCCTATAATATTTTTATGATTGTATTGCAAAATGATAATGGGTGTGTGGAGTGTGTCCTCCCTTACCCATGGTGCTCTGCAGATGACTGCAGTATCTGGTGGTCATGTTTCGGGGGGGAGGCTATTGGGACACAGCCACACAGAAGAGGGTCAAGCTTCTGAGCACAGGGCATTGGACCCCACCCCCACCCCAGCCATCTGCTCCTCACTCTATACATGACTGGTTCCAAATGAAGTCTGACCTCCAAACAGAACGGTCTACATTCATCAACACTTTTTTTCCCCCCATACCATCTTGTTTTAAAAAGTTCTGAATTTTGTGTCGTAATATTTAAACTGAAGTATAATGCTGACCTGATACATAAAAGAGAACACCTTACAAAATCTCTGGAGACCAGGTTCCTGGCTTTGCAGGAGATGACTGACGATATCAAGTCCACATCAATCAAACGGCTCATTTTTAGCTGAATGGATATCATTCGTTGCTCAGACCAGATAAGACGGCCAGAAGGGACAGCGGCCATGTGTGTCGTTTTAACTGGCCTGTCCTGCTGGTGAATGTTACCTGTCAGTACTGTGGATCCTTTGTCCCCTCATGCACCATGGGGAAGACCAGAGGCCTATTTGTAATTTGTGCAATGCGTTATGGGAAAGTGTTTGGAGTCAAGCTGACACAAATCCTGAGTACAGCTGCGGTGTTCAGTCTCGGCCGAACCTTATTCCACACGTCACAGAGAGCAATAATCTGGACAGGAAGGCAACCCGGTTAGACTGTGAAATACTGAATGTGTTTTCCAGGTAAAAGTCTTAACTGATCTCTAGACTTTTATATTTGCCTGTGTGATGGGTTGTAAACAGCAGCAATATTTAGTTTGCTTTTAAGGCAGAAACAAATGGCTGAAATTGGGAGAAATAAAATCTTTACAAGAACACGAAGCCCACAGCCAAAATGAAAATGATGTAACTTAAGGGTTTAAATCCTCAAAGCCATCCCAAGAGGGACAAGACAATGTTAAAACACTTAACGCCACACACCAGGGGTCCACCCCCGACATGTTCTGAGCTAAATTGTGCCCCCTGTCCTCAGGAGTGAGTTAAAGTAGAGAATGTTACAGATGTTAGTACACAAATGAGGTATGTGGACATACATCGAATAGACTCGTGGGGAAAAACTCCACATCTGTAAGATAGAGCAGTCATTTTCTTCAGCTCTTACCGCAGTGTGTAAAACCCGCATCGTCTCAGTGAAGATAACCATTCATACATTTAAAACTGAAGGTTTTGGGTTGATGATAAATTCTGGTTGTGCATGTGTTCATTTAACATTTTAAACAGGCTACAGAAATGTTTGCAATGTAGCAAATAAATATGTGGAATTGTAATTTAAGGCACAATTTGTAACTTGTGTGATGTGTGTCACATCATAACACCTCTGTAACCATTATGACTTTACTGCTGTCTTTTTGTAACTATTTTCTGTAACTCGTAGCTACCCTATAGTTGTCTGTTTTTATCCTTGTGTTTTGTTCTTGCCCGCTGTGGGACGAATAAAGGCTTATCTGATCTTATTTAATTTTGCTGATGGCAAAGTGTTGTAAACCGTGAATGTTTCACATAACTTGACATTCTTTTGCGCTTAAGTGTTTACTCAGAGCAGCTGTTGTCATTTTTGTGGAAAGGTAAAATGTAATCAGACTACTGTGTTTTATTAACAACCCTCCCAGTTAAACCAGTAGAGTGGCAGGATCTCTGGAAGTGCACCGTGTCTCAGTTAGGTTCAGCCATTAGTGATGTGGCCACATTCTGTTGGCTGTTGGACCCTCCTTTAACTCTGGGTATGACTTTAATGCAGATGGGCATTTGGGTTCCTTCCTGTGATCATTTTTCCTCAGCATAGTGCGGTCTGGGAGAAGTGCACAGTGTGTCTAATGTACAAACTCAGGTAGGAACACACACAAGTTACCTAAGTGTGTTTTCTACACTCCGGTATTGTCTACACATTACTATTCTCCAACAGCTGGCCAGCCAAATGGTAATATGTCCAAGATTTATTTAACAAGTGAGAATCTGCATTTAAACTGCAGACATCTACAGCCCTCTTGAGAATCCAGTGCATATTTTCTTTGTTATAAACTGTGGAAAAAGCTGGAATATAAATGAAATTCAAAGTCAGGGAGCATGGAGCAGTTGTGTGTGTGTGTGTGTCCAGAAAACGTTACATCGACATTACGTCAACAGCCAGTCGTCTGTGGGTGGGAGTGTTGTCAGAGATTCCCATTTCACAAAAACTAAGTACACTGCATGTGCTTTTTCTTGTTTGCAAATCATGCAATGATGCATGCATTTGTGTATATGCACATACTTTCAGAGCATCTCTCGCTGAGCTCAGAAATGAAGACACTCCCATTCTGGGATTTGCACGGGCAGATCTGCAGTCACGACAATACGCCCTCACAGCCATAAGGGTTATAGGGTTACAGATGAGGCCAGAACTGGGCCTGACCAATTTGGTGCCTTAGGCAAGATTTTAGCTGGTGCTGGCTCTGGGTGAGGGAGGTGAGTCCCCTTTCTGTAACTATTACACAGAAGAAATAAAGTGTTAAAGTGAGATCTAAATATCGGAAGAGAAGGGGCCGTAAACGGGAGAGGGGAACTGCAAGGGGGTGGGGGGTCGCATTTAGACACACTGTGACACACGTCAGCTGGTATGCAATGTGGCAAAACAAATGCAGGTGGAAGTCAAGAGTACACTAATCTTTACAGTGCATTCTCCTCCTAATTTACTTACTGAGTAAGTACCATTTCTTACATGGGAGCCAAGACAGCCGTGTCATCGTCCCGCGGTGTTGCAACTGACACACTTCTAAATTCAGATGGTGTAATTAACATTCAGGTCACGAAACACTGATGGATTATTTTGGTTCGTGAATTCAGGCTTTTCTTTGGAGAAACAACCATTAGATTTATGTTTTCATCAAAGCACTTTTGATCTCAATCTCCTCTGAGTGGTGCCTCATTCACAATCTATTTCTGCAGTCTCTTTTCTTCAGGTTTCATCAAACATTTAGATTTATTATGCATTCGATACATTTAACTTTGAATGTTTACCAAGTATCAATGCAGTCGTTTTTTACGTTGGTAGGATGTTTCTGGAATACAGACGTGAACACTGAATTCTGTCTGATGCAAGCATAGCTTTTCAGATGCATGAAGGGTGACTGATTATAGCAGCATTTATAAAAAACAATCATTTTACATATGAACCGCTAGTAATTTGAATGTTACTTTTTCCCTTGTTTAATTTCATTGACTCGTTCGTCTTTTGGAAGTGGATTATATGTCTGTGTGCTGACTGAAGCCTGTTTAACCTGTGAAGTGAGGCGGACATTATACGCCATTCAGGGACACAGCAGCTGATGGGACATGTGGACGATAAGGTGGACGTCACCTGGTGTGGCGCGTGCATGTGATTTCAGCAAGCCAGGACACACGATTATCAGATCTCAGACTTTTACATACGTTCACGTGGACCATCTAAGGCAGAGTGTCTCCGAGGCAGTGGTTCCTTTTATTTCCAAAACCTTCACCACACATACTGTATCTGCCAGACATTCAGCAAGCTGAAGAGAGTTTAAAGGGTTCCCAAACACATCCTCAGACATATCGGTCACCACAGCCTGTCACAGTATGCCTGTCATACTGTCTCTATGTGACAAGCACAGGAAATTGTCAGTTATTTAGGTTTTATGGCCTAAATTATGTCAGTGTGTGATTTCACCCTCTCATGGTAAAACAGAGAATTGCATGTCTTCATTCAGGGTATGCTTGAAGATAAACAGTTTGTGAAAGGATGTTTCCTGAATCAGGAACATTTATGAGTATAACACATCTGGGTGTGAGTATGCATCTTAGTATGGAAAGGTTTTAAGGCAAGAAAACTGCCTGGGAGACACCCATGCAAAGATGCATGTGAAGGGTGTCAGTTTTAAATCAAGTCACTGTTAACTGTAAAGCAAGTGGAGTGCAGCATTTACATGTATTCCTTCAGCACACGCCTTTGTCCAGTAAGAGTACAGGTGCACGTCACAAACGAGGTCAGACAGGATCAGAACATCTGACAGTAAGTGCTGTCCTATAGTCAAAGTGCACACGATTAAGTCTGGCAATTGTCACAATGTCATTCAAGTAAGGCATGAAATAAATAAACAGTAAGTCTGAAATAACTAGAGAAACCAAAACTGAATTAACTAGAGAAACATTTACAAGCAACTAGTCAACTCCGTTGCCACAGTTGAATGAATGAAAGCATGCGTCAGCACCCTTTGGCTCAGTGGCGAGGCCTGGGCTACCTCAATGTAATGCATGTGGGATGGAACAGATACTGTGGGACACTTAGTCTTACAGGACTTTCTGTATGGTGTTTTAAGAAGCAATGTTGCTTTCATATGTAGTGTGTTTAAATCTGTGTATGTCTGTGTTCTCAGGAAAGTCATGAATCACATCAGAATAAAAAATAGCATTAGTGTTATTTAGGAACAGTTGTTACCCCCAAACCTACATGTTCTGCTCCTCAACTCTTCTACAGCTCTCTGCACAGGGCTGTCATGCACACAGCTGTGTTCTGCAGCATCATCTGTGTAAGACAGGAGGGGAGATGTGATGGCTGTATACAGGCTGCCTTGTACAAAATGGGTTAGCTAGGTTGTCAGGGAAACAGTCTGCTTGTCTTGGTGTTGATGACGACATCTGGATTCAAATTTGACCCCCCCTCCCCACACTCGCTACTCGGATGTAGACCAAAAAAGAGTTGTGTCAACAAATAAGAGTGTATTTTCACATGTGTACACTTGTGGCACGACTTGTTTTAAATGTGTAAATTCAGGAACTGTGTGACTAAACTTGTTTGTGCAATTAACAGAAAAAAACTGATTTTGCTCCTTATTCTGTGTGACATACGACACCTGAATGAATTCAGAACAGTCATAATTCATACCTTTTCCAGATCACATTTAGTTTGGATTCCTGACTGAATTTCTCTTTCATATTGCCTTTATAGACTAAATGTTCTCTTATGTACCTAAATTTTATATATATGGTGGTACTTGAAATGGGTGGGAACATTCAAACGCAGAAGGAACACAGAACTCATGCACACTTCTGTAGAGGAGGACCCTTAAACATCTCTGTCTCTCTAAATGCACATTTCTGTAGAGGAGGTCCCTTAAACATCTCTGTCTCTCTAAATGCACACTGCTGTAGAGGAGGTCCCTTAAACATCTCTGTCTCTCTAAATGCACACTGCTGTGGTGGAGCTCCCAAACCTAGAGAAGATCTGAGCGGTTGCAGCTTCACGTCTCCCCCTATAGACCACCGGCTGCTATTTCTCCACTGAATGGAGAGACCGAAGAAATAGGAGAGGCGATGCAGATGTTTGAGCCGTCCCAGACTGTCCGTCCTCAGGCGTGTGAGCAGCTGGACACTATCGGGCTGGACTCAATGGTCTGGAAACGGGAAATGTGCGCATTAAAAGCGATCATGTCTAACTCTCCGTGCGGACTGCACCCGGACTCGGTGCTGCTGTGAGCCCTCTAAGAGAAACTTCCTTTAACTTGTTGTATTTTTTGCACCCAATCTTAACGGAAGTTGGATGAAGTTGGGGGATGAGTATGAAGGCAGGGAAAGGGCCCTTTTTCCTTACTGGAGTACAGCGCTGGCAGAGAAGCAGAAGCACCGTGTGCGGCGCAGAAGCGCACATGTAACGTGGGTTTGCTCCTCATCTGGAGACAAAGCCTGGGGCTCCTGTGAGTGGGGCTGACTGTAGCTGTGATCTCTGCAGGAACCGTGTTCAGAGTCAGGACAGCAGCAGGAGAGATGCCCGCTGCAGCTCACCAGGAGAGATGCCCGCTGCCGCACCTCCAGCCTCGGACACGTCGGGGAGACAGATCTGGCTCTACAGAACCTGCGCATCCACACACGGATTATTCTGGATGTAGCTTGTTACCAGAGAGAAAGGAGACGGGATGTGGGGGCTGTGATTAACGTGGACGTGTGATGCGTTCTCGCTGTCCTTGTCTGCGTTTCACCGGATTTACACACGGCTGTCCGCGCGCCGCATTTAACAGACGAGCCGTAAGTGTGTGTGTGTGTGTGTGTGTGTGATCCGATTTGTCCTCGTTACTTTGTATCAGCCGAACACAAGCCGCCTTTTCTCGTTAGATGACGATATAAGCGCAGGGACTGGATGCCGTGGATGCCAGCTGGACGGTGGCATTCTCCGTGGCACAGGGTCTGCAGCGTGTCTTCAGAGCTCCCCTCCTTTTGTGGCATGGACTTTATCAGCACGAACGGAAAAACACAACCGCTTTCGCTCTGCGAATGTTTAGCTGGGCGTTTAAGAACTATTGCGTGTCTGTTACTAAACTTTTAAATGTATGCATTTGTGCCGTAAAACATAGAAAACATTTTCGGTTCATTTCGCGTGGAACTGCGGCTGTGGAAAAGTGGGGAAAGCGGGAGTTGAAGAAACATCTGCTTTTTGGATCATGGCAGCTGAGTGCACTGTGGTGTTGTTATCACTGCTGTCCGTGGGGGTTGCCTTCTCTGGACTCTTCAACACTTCAGACAAGGATGTGTTCAGCCACGGCTTGGAGCACACAAGGCTTCAGCCAGAAGGTGCCAGCAACAAGCAGTCGGCAGGCGATTCGCATCCGAGTCTCTACTTTGACCAGGGGGACGTAGTGCTGCTCAGACAGAGGTCCAAGTCCACCCACAGCCATGTTTTCAAGGTTATTCGAACTGCTGTTGTCACCATGCTGTCCAACCCACACCTCTACCTGCCTCCGGTTGAACACGAAGAGTTCACCAGCAAGTGGAATGAGATCTATGGCAACAACCTACCCCCGCTGGCTCTCTACTGTGTCTTATGTCCAGAGGACTCTGCTGCTCTGCAGTTCACACTCAAGTTCATGGACAGAATGGCGGAGTACCCACACTGGATGGTGACCAGTGCCCCTAATGATGAGGTGCCCATGGCACACTCCCTTACTGGCTTTGCCACAGCATATGACTTTATTTACTCCTCTCTGGACGCACAGCGAAGGGGCGGGTATCTACAGAAGATCCGCAGTGTGACAGAAGAACTTTATGAGGTATCCAAGTACAGGGGCTGGGGCAAGCAGTTTTTACAGAACCACCAGACCACAAACATCTTAGCCATTCTCATCGGTGCCATCGTAGCGGGCGTGCACAGTGACCCAGAGACCATGACCTGGAAGCAGGTGTCTGTGAACTACATGGAGAAAACCATGTTCCTCCTGAACCACGTTGTGGATGGCTCTTTGGATGAAGGCGTGGCTTACGGAAGCTACACGGCTAAATCGATCACACAGTACGTGTTTCTGGCACAACGGCACTTCAACATAGACAACACTCAAAATAACTGGCTCCGTGCCCACTTCTGGTTCTACTATGCCACCCTGCTGCCAGGCTTTCAGAGAACGGTGGGCATAGCGGACTCCAACTACAACTGGTTCTACGGGCCAGAGAGCCAGCTGGTGTTCCTCGACGCCTTCGTGTTGCGCAATGGCACCGGTAACTGGCTGGCCCAGCAGATCCGAAAGCATCGGCCCAAAGATGGGCCCATGGGCCAGTCCTGGGCTCAGCGGTGGACCACTCTGCACACGGAGTTCATCTGGTATGATGCTCACCTCACTCCAGAGCCCCCTCCTGGCTTTGGAGAACCACGACTGCATATTTTCTCCAACTGGGGCGTGGTGACGTATGGGGCAGGCGTGCCTTACCACCAGGGTAACACCTTTGTGTCCTTCAAATCTGGACGGCTGGGCGGCAGAGCCGTGTACGACATTGTCCATGCTAAGCCCTACACCTGGGTCGAGGGCTGGAACAGTTTTAACCCAGGCCATGAACACCCAGACCAGAACTCCTTCACGTTTGCCCCAAACGGACAGGTGTTTGTATCTGAGGCACTCTATGGGCCCAAATATAGTTACCTGAACAACGTGCTTGTGTTTGCCCCCTCTCCAACCAGCCAGTGTAACCAGCCATGGGAGGGACAGCTGGGGGAGTGTGGGAGATGGCTCCGTTGGGCTGATGATGAGGTGGGGGACCTGGCAGGAGAGGTCATATCAGCTTCCTCCCACCAGGACACCATGTTTGTGAGTGGCGAGGCAGTACTTGCGTACTCTTCTGCCATGAAGCTGAGCAGCGTGTACCGAGCCCTTGTGCTGCTCAATTCGCAGACTCTCCTGCTGCTGGACCACGTGGAGAAGCAGCCGGACTCTCCGCTCACACAGCTCAGCGCCTTCTTCCACAACCTGGACATCGACTTCAAGTACGTCCCTCAGAGGTTCATGGAGAAGTTCAGCGGCGCGCTCATGGACGTTTGGGATGCGCATTACGAGATGTTCTGGCTGGACAGCACGGGCGTCAGCCCGGCAGCCAGGATACAGGAAGCAGAGCAGGCTGCCGAGTTTAAAAAACGATGGACGCAGTTCGTCAATGTGACCTTTCCCATGAGCAGTCTGGTGAGCAGGGTGGCCTACGTCATGCACGGTCCCTATGTCAAAGTCACCGACTGTAAGTTTATTGACAGCAGCAAAAACGGTCTGACTCTGTCTGTCACGGTCAATGACACTGAAAATGTTGTGTCCATTGCAACAAACTATAAAGACTTGGGTGCAAGATTGAGCTATCTGGGTTTTGGGGGGTATGCGAAGGTAGAGGGTGGGGGTCGGGTGATACGCTTTGGGGTGGGAAGCGAGCCGGTGTCCAGACAGAGCAGATCCGGGGATGCGGTGTTCGACTTTGGTTTTGGTGTCAGTGTCATGGCAGGAGCAACGCTGTGCACTGCCTTCGGATTTCTGGCTGTACAGAGAAAGTTCTACACGTGCTTCAGCAGACTCATGAGGTACACTCTTCTCTCAGTTCTGCTGCTCTGGGTCGTTGAGCTTCTGTTTGTTTCCAATGCGTGTGATCAGCTTCTCTGTGGAGTGAAATGGAACAGTGATCCAGGAACACGAGAACACACAAAACTCTCAGGACAACAGCCGTTACTACTGCCAACTGTTGTCATAACAACACTGCCTGGCTCAGGCGCAGACATTCTTAAGCATCTGTTTTACAACCGTTCTGATTTTGTGTATGTCAGGGTGCCTACAGAGCACCTGGACTTTCCAGAGACTGAGTTTGAGATCGACTCCCTGGTAGATGCGTGTGAGTGGACTAAATCGGATGCACAGAACGGCCACTTTAGAGTCATGCAAGGCTGGTTCCACTCCCTGGTCCAGAACACAAAGCTGCACCTTCAGAACATTCAGCTTCACCAAGCCAGTAGGGTCAAGTTTGATCGTGCAGGTGATTTTTCCAGGAGCAGGATGAAGAGGATGAGGAGGAAGGAAGGCCCAGGTGGGTCTCAAAGCCTGGCCCGAGAGGCAGAGCACATCCAGGAGCTGCGGGACCACGCGGCCCGGTACCCGAACGCCCGGGTCGTCGTGAACATGAGGAGCGGCAGCTGGGTGCTCAAGCTGCCCTTCATTCACGAGGTGATTGGCTCCTCTCTGCGGAGCATACAGGTGGTCAGAGACCCTCGTGCCTGGGTTTACCTGATGCTGTACAACAGCAAACCCAGCCTGTACAACCTCAAGAACATCCCCCAGCACCTGGCCCTCATTTTCGAAGAGGACAGCAGCAGGGTCGGCTGTTTGGGCTTCGCCCCCGAGTTCCGTCTGCTGCAGCAGCTCGTCTCCCGTTCGGAGCGCGACCCGGTTCTGCTCCTGGCTCACCTGTGGCGGGCCCACACAGCTGCAGCTCTGCGGGTCAGCGAGGACCTACCAGAGGGTGCTCACCTTCAGGTGAGGTTTGAGGACGTAGTGCACTTCCCAGAGGAAACCTCGAGGCAGATTCACACCTTTCTGGGTGTACCCGTCACCCCTGCTGCCCTTAACCAGCTCATGTTCACCACGTCCACGAACCTGTACAGCCTCCCGTATGAAGGGGACATTTCGCCGTCCAGCATCAACACGTGGAGACGGGCCATGCCATATAGGGACGTTCGGCTCATAGAGAGCACGTGCTGGCCTTTGATGAAGAGGCTAGGTTATTCCAGGTTTACAAAGTAAAAGCTGCAGGTCAGCCCTTCCCTCCACGGCCCGCTCTGTTACCTTTAGGCTTTTGCTTTCCAAACAGTCACTAGGGAGAGTTGCCGATATGTTCTTTGTGCACTTTGTGGCTCATTTAGATTTAAAATATGTTTTATATTAAAATGTAATGCGGTTAAGTCGAAATAAAAAAAAAAAAAACTCAAATTATTGCTTACTGTATCAAAGCCATCTGAACCTTTTGGTTTACACGACTTTTGTAACAACTTCTATGCTGGGTCCCTGTATATTTAAACCCCTCTGCCTTACTCAAACAGTAATCATCTTATATGTTAGTGAATGTATGTTTTTAGTTTTTCTGTGTCATGTTTGAAATGCTTATACACTTTTCAGTTGCTAACTGGTGAAATGCACGTCAGAGGTGTTGATCTGAAACACAGCCGCTTGGCTCAGCTGCTGTTTAGCTTCTGCCTGTTGGGCGTCTGTGTTGCATCTGCACTCTTGGTCTGTGATTAAACTTGCTGTGTGGCCTTCGCCGTCCGCCTCGAAGCCGCAGAATCACCGCTACGGCTTTTTACGTTGTCTGTTTAGTGTGCGCTGCCAGGGAGCAGGCAGTGAAAGACCTCACAGAGTGACAACAGCACAGTTTGAAATGCTGAATTTACAGTCATTTTGTTACTGTACGCCTGGTCATTTTTGTTCGCACATCATTTTAGTCAAAATTAACCTTACGACTATGTAATTAAGTCTAGAATCAACATGCAGTTAAACTCCTAGAGAATTGGTACTCCAGTGAGTTGATGGCTTAGAACAGTTATGGGGACGTTTGTGGAACATTGGAAATATGTACAGAAACTGAGAGTTACATTTCATTTTTTGTTTAGAGTCATTTAAAAAATCCTTTTTGCTTTTACTTTGTAATCCTGTGAGCTTCCAGAGATGTTACTGGAGTAGCGGTGAGGCTTCAGCTGAAGGTTTTGGGCTCCTTCCCCTGCCACAGCAGACACCGCCTGTCAGATATCAGCTCTCGTCTGTAGCTGGAATCGGACACGCTTTGATGCCATTTGTCAAAAAAATTAAGACCAGATTTGTTTATGGTAAGAATTTATTGTAATATTGGATGACGCTTATTAAAACACTCAAAAATATGATTTTAGGCCATCCTGAAGCCTGGGCAATGTGGCAGAAAAATAAATGTTTTTTTTTCCCACACTTACAGCCAATTCTTTATTTTAATTGAATGTTTTAAAAAGTTTTATACATTTTTTCAGATACTTTTTATGTATGGAAATGATTTATTTCCACCAACAATATATGTATTTTAATATTTTAAGTCATGCAGGGATACTTCAGCAAACTGCTTTGGGCTTAGCTGCTCATATGTTGGGTCAGCATCAGGATGACCCATAACCCTCCACTAGATATAAAGATGCCAAACATCAGTAAAATGTCTTTGCTCCTTGGCCCCTGATTCTGAACTTAATGGCCAAATCAACATGAGGAAGATTAGAGCCACACAAAGACTTCTCAGGAAATCAGCCGAGTCCGGTCAGACCTCTGTTCTTCTCATATAAAGTGTGAAAAGTGTTTATCTCCCGAGTCAGCCATCAGGTGTGTGTGTGCGTGTGTGTGTGTGGGTGGGTGTGGGTGTGTTTGTGATGCTAAAGCTTTTTGGCTGTCAGTCACAGAGACAGTGGAGCTGCAGGGGCTGATGGGAAATTGAAAAGGTTGAGGCTTTGGTGTGTCTGTGTGGGAGACTCACTCACTGAGTCACACACATAGCGGCACCATGAAGCGGAGCTTCCGGCATGTTAAAACTCAGCAGAGAGGCACTCAGTGTGGCCAGTTTGTGAGAATATTACAAACTAGTTATCTAAACCATTACTGGGTACAGTATGACAGTACACTGTTATGGACATGAGCCATTTTTTCAATAATTTTGTAGAATCTTTGGATTCTAACATTATCTACTCTCGACAGGGACGTGTAGGCTCAGGAATACGTGTTTGTGACCCGCAGACGTTTGGACAGGGACGTGTAGGCTCAGGAAAACGTGTTTGTGACCCGCAGACGTTTG
>JABJVR010048703.1:0-23739 GCA_025773905.1 Chitala chitala | reverse complement strand
TCCGTGTTTGCACATTCATTATTGTATGCCAGAGGATGTGGTGTGCTGGTCCCTGCGCTAGATAACTAATGTCGCTCTCCCAGACTCAGAACCGAGCAGCATATTACCCGACTGGACAGATTGCTCAGATTAGGGCAAGCCCTCGATGGGCCACCCAAAACGTCAGGCCTCAGCGTAAGTACATTTATGGTAATGTGCACTTTATGATTTTGGATACCTTGAGCCTGGTCCCATGCTGTTCCCTCACCGGTTGCTTAGCAGCTGCTTATATCCTTCAGATTTCCAGAACATGCCCAATGCCATGCGGCCCTCGGCTCCCAGGCCTCAGTCCTTCAGCACCATGAGACCTGCTTCTTCCCAGGTTCCACGCGTGATGACCTCTCAGCGCGTTGGTAAGACTTGTTGCTGCAATTGAGGGTGAAATGGCCATGCAAACTTTTGAGTTTCTCATGAGCGCATGCCTCCCTCTTTAGCTGCCCAAACAATGGGACCACGGCCGTCCAGCGCAGCTGCAGCTGCAGCCGCAACAGCCCCTGTGCGCAATGTTCCACAGTACAAGTATGCGACAGGCGTGCGCAATCCTCCGCACCTGAATAGCCAAGGCCAGGTGGCAATGCAGCAGGTAGAAACCTTTTTAGAAAACGGGGATTTTAAATATCTATGAATATCATGTTATCCTTATATTGGTGCTTTGTCATACGAATTTTAAATGGCTGTAAATGTCTGAGTGCACAGCTGATTTTTAACTTGATGCTCTCTGTAGCCTGCTGTTCATGTCCAGGGCCAGGAGCCCCTCACTGCATCCATGTTGGCTGCTGCCCCTCCCCAAGAGCAGAAGCAGATGCTGGGTGAGTTTTATCTCTTTAGCAGTCACCAAGTCTTTGATGTGAATTTACTATGTACTACTGTTAGTTGTTACATTGAGTGTTTGTGGTGCATGTCTTTTGCAGGTGAACGTCTGTTCCCACTTATCCAGAACATGCACCCCACCCTGGCTGGCAAGATCACCGGCATGCTGCTTGAGATAGACAACTCTGAGCTCCTACACATGCTTGAGTCCCCAGAGTCTCTGCGCTCCAAGGTCAGTTTTCAGGCTTTTTCTCTTCTGTGTTCAGTTGCATGTCTGGCATGCGACATTTACGTGCATAGTGAATACTAACCTTCCTGTGTTTACAGCAGCATTGTGCACAATATGACCATAGTCTGTTCTGTCTTTTGTAGGTTGATGAAGCTGTTGCTGTCCTGCAGGCTCACCAGGCCAAGGAGGCTGCTCAAAAATCTGTCACCAATTCTGCAAGTGTGCCAAACGTCTAGGCAAGGGTCAGTCAAAGGAAGCAGTGTGGACACATGACTTTTGTTCCTTGTTTAGTGTGAATTTCCTGCTGGCTAAAGTTCTGCTTTCTTTCAGATTTTGGGACCCTTAGGTTTCTTCACCATGAAGATAGCATTGAAAAAAAAAAATAAAACATTGCAAAAATAAAACATAAAAAAAAAAAAAAAAAAAAAAACAAAATAGAGGAAACAACTTCTTGCCAGGTCCAGAAAATCACTAGACCTAGTTAATAAAATACAATAAAAAAAGAAAAATTTAAAAATAAAAAAATGGAAAAATCTGGGGCTTGACCACAATCGGGGGGAACACAATCCCTTTTTTTAAATTCATTTTACTGTGAATGCTTGGAATATCTTTCGGTAATGGGCAATGATAGCTGAGCATTACAGGATGTAATTTGAATTGAAAATGCTTGCTCTAATAAAAATTAATTGACAAACCTTTATTTCTCTGTCACTGATTACTTGGGCAAAACACATAGGACAATAGTTTAACACCAATAGCTTGAAAAAGTTCATGAAGTTTCGTATGAGATTGTATAATTTAAATTGTCGGCTGGAGTGTAATTCAGTCAATGTGCATATTTTGGAATTTTTTCAGTTCTAAGAGTGATATCCCCAGGTATATCCATTTTAAAATGGCACTGTTGGTTTTGTTAATGTTCAGACCATAATGACATTTAGTAGATTATAGTAATATTGGGCTAATGTTTGAACTTCAGTATAATGGGCTGTCTACTTTTTGTGTGTCCTTAACAGATTCTAATTGTAGCTGAGTTTCATAGTAGACTACATAGGATAAGACTAACTTAAGGTCTTTGACTCCTAGTCGTCTTATTAAATCAGTTAAAGCTTAGCTTTTATTTTTCTTTCTGGTTAATTTGAGTGGGATTTAAAGGGCTATGATTTGAAGTCTGCCAAATCTGGTCTATGCTGGACTGAAAATCAAGGTACCTGTAATAGACAGTGTTTACTCAAATATTGTGCAGTTATCACTGAGACTTAAAGTGGTTAGTATTTCATTTTTCTCTCAATGAAATGGTTATCATAGAGGCATGCTGGTACAAGCCAAGTTACTGATGTTTATGTTAAACTATCTTACCTAGTTGAACCAGTACATGACAGGGAATTTGATTCATACTTCTGGAATGACTATGATCAAAACAACTTTGGGTATTTTTATAAATCATAGGAAGAGATTGTTTCCGGTATGTCAGACCAGTTCTAGAAAGTAGGCAGGCATTCTAGTTAGTTATTTTAACAACAGCCAGTTTGACTTAATTTCTATCATGCTCAGTACCCTTTACATATGACACTAGAACCTGTGTGGAATGGAGATTCTTCCTACACACCATGTGCACATTGTTCCCATGCCTGTTTATCAGTGCTGCACTCAGAGGTTTTTAAATAGTGTGCCCTTGATCAAATAAAAATGTTAACTTCATAAAATTTTTTGCTTAACTACATCTGTTAATTGGTGGCAGTTTTGGTAAACTTTCATTCTAGTCCCAGGTAACAAGCATTAATGTAGCAGTGTGGTTTGTCCAAAGCAATTCATAAATTACAGGCATGCAGAAGTAAGTAAGATGCCGTATGTATTATTCCTATGATGTACCATGGTACAGTCAATAGCGGTGTTACGCAAGTTAAAGGTATTAATTTAAATAGGTTGTTTCATAGATGTGTTCTGGGATGGGCTCCAGGCTTCCCTGTGACCCTTAACATGATAAAGCAGTTTAGAAGATGACTGTTTTCATAGATACAAGGTTAGTTCAGTTAAAAAAAGTCCTTACTGTATCTTCTGAGATCTCTTTGAAAGTGATTATTTTTTGAAATCATATGGAGTTAATATTGCATGTTGATGAGTTTATTTCCAGTAGAGGGCACTAAGTTCTGAGTGATGTGTTTTGCAATGTCACAGCTGAGAAGTCAATATTCACCTGATAGTGACCAAATGTAATCGTAGTTGTGTTGTAACTTTACCATTAGATCATAACAGTCAATCGCAGTAATAGCGAATCTTCAGCTGTGTTGAATAATATGTTTACACTTTATACTTTGTTAATCCCCCAGGTTAAGTCTTTGTGCATAAAGCATCAGATTTTTAAACAAAGGTTACAGAAACATTATTGTCAGCACATACGCAATGTTTATATAATATATAGTTATGTCCAGAGGTATTTGACAATGACAGTTTTTATTATTTTGCCTTTATATACCACCACAATGGATTTGACATGAAACAGTCAAGATGTGAGCAGGGTGTAGACTTTTAGCTTTGTTTTAAGAGGTTTCATAAAAATATGGCATTTACCATTTAGGAAGTACAGCCATACATGACTTGAAAGAGTAAGTGAAAAGGAAAGTGTGTTTTAAGATGTCTCTCCTTTCCTGATCAACCGAGATGGTGAGTGGAGTGGGGGTGGATGCCTCAAAGATGATTTTATCAGTAGGGGAGGCCACAGAGGTGATGACCTTAGGGTGGGGTTCACAAGGTGAGGGGGATGGAGGGTCCAGTAAGGGCTGGAACCCCCTTTGTTTAGCTAATTGGGACTGGAAGTGTTAGGAGGAGGCTGGGCAGACAACTGGGAGTCAAAAATGTTGAAGAACAGAATTGCCTCGTTGACTGTAGCTAATGTCCCCTCCCCCCACTAGTTTTCCAGCCTGTTTGTAGCCAGTGATGGTTCTCACTCCGATCCACAACATTCTTCTGCTGCAGCGTCTGCTCCAGTTTGTTCAACACATCAATTTTTCAGTTTTTTTTAAGCTCCACCTTTTTTTTCACAGTGGTCATCTTGTTTATTTATGTGTATTGCATAACATCATGGAAACTGCAGTGTAAGGGAACTCTTCAAATCTAATCAGACAATCACAGCCCACTGGCGAAATACAAACCTTTTCAACACTGATTTCAACTTGTTTGTAGACTGTCATTTTGACACATATTTAACCACTATTGACTGGGGAAAAATTGAATTGTTAGCTGTGTCTAAACAACATCTCTCATTTTCACAGCATTGCCTTAGGCTGTAGCATATATAAAATGTCTCTTGGGTGGGAAGGGCCATTTGCACTGCAACCCATTAAGAGCTTCACTGTAATTCAACTGAGTACTTTAAGAGGAAGTATCTGTTACTTGAAATGTAAGGCAGACTCATATTGACAGAAACCTTTTGGATGTTGGTATACAAGATGTAGGGAAGAGGATAGAAGGAACATTTGATGATTTTGTTTCCATCTGACTGACCTGTGTTTTTTTTCTCTTATACTTCATTCATGTTATGTCTGAGCCACAAAATATTTTAAAATTTGTCAATATTCATTTGCAGACATATCCACTGCTTGGTCCAGCTTTTAAAGAGTTCTGGAGAGTTACAAAATTGCATAAATAGTTCATATGGGATATATTTTATGTTAGGGAACATGACACAGCAAACAACTATAATGTTAAATAATCCTACAAATTATGTGGTATATACACCAAGACTCACCAGGGTGCCCTATACCTTGCTATGTCATAAGCAGTCATGAAGATGATGTTGGTGATGAAGATCTATAACCATGTTATGTGTGCTAGCGGGACTTTGACTTCATTAGAAATTAGAGACCTACAGATGCAGCCGATCCTTAGTGATTTTCTGAAGTCAGAAGCAGAGGAAGGCAAACACCAGGCTGTTTTTGGAATTGACTCTCCATTCCTGTACTTTATTAATGACCAGGTCCAGCTGGAGCCCAAGAGAAAGCATGTGCCTGGAGCTTTAGACAGAGAAGACAAAAAAACCACAGAGCTGGACTAAACCAGACCTTCCCGGCTGTGCTGCGAAAGTAGAGACAGCACCCTTAAAATCCTCTCATGGCTGAGGTAATAATCGGTGCTTTATGTAGTATTGATTTACAATTAATGTTTCTGACTTTGTTGAGGAGTGTCATGGGCTGATGTCTTCAGGGCTTTAGGCGTCCTTCTCCATGTTACTCATATCTGTCATGCAATAGTATGTATGTTTTGACACCATTTACTGTGTTTATCATTATGGTGATGGAGATGTTCAAATATATATATATATATATATGTGTGTGTGCGCGTGTGTGTATGGATATAAATATATTAATTTCTAAACACTGTAAGCAAATTCTCAGGTTTGCCCTGGGTGTTTCTGGGATTACATGGATTATGAAGAATGGAATGCCCTCTGAGGTTTCTGAAAAGTTTTAAGGCCTTTAAATATTTCATTATTCTGGTGTATTTTCCCCTACCCTCAGGCTGGTTTGTGGTTTTTCTTCTGAAACCAAACACTGTACCACCAGGCATTACTGAAGGGCTTTGTTGTATACAGTATAGCGCTGGATGTCTAATACTTCCTGAAGAGGTGATATTGGCAGACTCTTTATCCTAGTCTAAGTACCCAAAACCAGCATGATTTTCTTTTCCTGGACCTCAGGCCCAGGACCAGGGAGGAAATCTCCAGTGATGTTGTAGTGCAGGTCATGCCAAACCTCTGTAGAGTCTTTGGCCCATTTTATACCAGGCCTGGGCTGCTAGACACGAGGGAAACTTGAGGTTATGTGGTGTAAGTTATTTTGCTCTTTTTTCATCCGTCAGTAACAGCCATGGGAAGCTCAAAAAATTTCAAGAAATAGCCCAGCTGACTGCGGTCCCTCTGGGTTATAGCCCAGGTTTTTTTTTTTTTTTTGGGATCTGTTGCCAGATGGGATGGCTTTAATCCTAGTCTCCCTCCTGTTTGTAATGTACAGCACATGCGTACAGCACACACAGGGCTGCACATCTCTTTTAGTGTGTGAGGAATTTCACTGAAATATGTTTAGCTTAGTGGATAAACTCCCATTTTCTGGTAGCAGTCTAGCTTCTGCATTCATTTAGTTTTATATTTGTATTTTATTTATCATTCCTTATTGGTTGATGCAGTGGCTCAGAGGTTAAGTGCTATTGCTTCGTACCAGTGATGTTGGGGGTTTGAATCCCACTGAGGCTCCATAAACTAGTGCTGGTCCCAAGTGTGGGTAAAATGGGAGGGTTGTGTTAGAAAGAATATCTGGTATTTACAAAAAAAAAGTCCAATGTTAAGATGATGTGCAGATCATTAACTAGATGCTAGTCAATTTGCTGTGCTCACCCACTCATGAAGGAAAGCTGATTGATTATTAATTGTAATTCACTATTGCTGTCTAGGGCACTTCTCACTTTATTCTTGTAATTTTTGCGCTGCTACTCACTGCACTTTATGCTGCAAGTTCTACATTGACCTAAAAATGTGTAACAGGCCAACCTCACCTGTAAAGCTCAGTGTTTATAGTGTCCTGTCTCATTTGTATGAATTGACAATCACACAATTGTCTTTACACAATTGCCTTACAATAAATACTGTACGAGTGTATTTTATGTAGTTCCTTCCCTTATGTGTACACAACCCACTTATGTGTGTAGTCCCTGCATCTATATTGCACCATGGTCCTGGAGAAATGTAACTTCATACCACTGTACATATATAAAAGATGAGACAAAAGGTTATGAATGCAAAATACAGGCACACTCAAGGTGTGTTGCACACTGATAAAGGGCTGTGTCCCAAAACATCTGTGTATATAATAAAACCCCTAGTGCATAGGTTATGTAAAATTCCATAGACTAAAAACCATGTGTGTTGTAAGAAAATTGTGTGGTTATGTTTAGACATTTTGTCACCCATAAACACACAAATCAGAGGCTTGAAACAGAACACAACAATGTGCAGTGCTACGAGTCATTGTTGTATCTTGAACAGTTAATGCAAGCTGCAGCTTAGCAGCTTAGCTTCTCCCACATCACATGACATCCTGGTAAGGCTTTCCAAATAATAGTATTTTTGTTCCATTATGTTTTCCTGGACTGCTCAAACATGAAAACAGCCCACTCACTGAATGTCTGTCCTTCTTTAGATGACACGTGAGGACTGAGCCAGTGTGTGAATCCTGCTGATCTGCAGCTACCTTCTTGTGCTGCGCATGTTTTGTGGGAACTGGGACCTGCGCATATGTGTGAGCTGGAACAGATGGGTCCTCTGAGGAATACTCTTGTGTGCCTAAGATTTTATTTACTTAGAAGCACAGTCTTGCTCAGTCATATCAGTTAAAATAAAAAGCTTATAAAGTGCTTTAACAGTGTGTTCCAATCGTATGCTTCCATGTTATGTGAGTTGTGCAGCCACTTTTCCTGGCAGTCCTTATGGTGGTATCATCTCACCTGTGTGGGACGTTTACCTGAACCACCAATCGTTTACGCATTACCGACACACACCATTAACTGCGTTTACAGACAGATTCTGTGTTCCGCACTTCTGTCACTCACACATCGTGTTTTGTTTCACGTGCCGGCCCAGTTCCACATTGATTTTTTTTTTTACGTCGGTCATTTTAGTTTTCACTGAACGCACCATCTGTTGTGTCTTTCCAGGTATGAGCCTCCAGTCATGTGTGAATCTGTCTGCATGCATGCTGAGAAAATGAAAACCGCTGAGCTTCACCTGCTATTCCCATTGTGTGCTGGGCCTGGTACTTTTGTAAAGGGAAACAGCTGCTCTGTCTGCATAAAGCACATACACAATTCAAATTCCTGACTCATACTGTAGCCTGTTAACACTGCCTCTCTCACTCTCCCTCTCTCTCATGAGCTCCAATTCAAATATCATCTCAAAGAAAAATAAATTAAATCAGTCATTGGACAGTGCTCTATGCATATCAAGTTTGAATTAGTGACATTCAATGTTGTTTTTAATAAACGTTAAAATTATGTGACGTAACAGTAACACTGTGAGTCCCAGTTACATTTCATTTTCAAATAAATGAAATAACTAGCATGTATTTAAAATGAAATATTGAATACATCAATATGATCATGTAAAATTATCTGATGGTTATAGAAAATTTTGGACATTAGATTTGTAAAATGCTGTGCAGTTATGGAGATTACTTCAATAACACAATATGCATCACAGAATTTTCCTGTGCTTGAGTAGAACAGGTACATGCTTTAGACTCCCTTTGTGAACAGAAGATACCATATTTCAAAAATTGCTGTTGCTTAGTTATGTTTTAAAGCAATCAAATTATTAAGAAGAACTCTTCAGTGTGTGGGTCATAAGTGTTGTTGGCCTAAATGACACAGTATTGTAGCTGGTAATGATATTGCAAACTAGTAAAGAATATTGTTGAAGTTCCCTTGTCTTTACACATAATTTTAATGTTAAATGACAAACGCAGAGTCCTCTATGCCTTGCATAACTTGCATATCTGACACTTAAATGCATCTTGGTGTTGAGCAGATATCTTGCGCATCTTGTGAATCCACTACTCTAGGCAGATGGACAGGCTGTTAGCTGTAGCATCTGATATTATAAGGATTAGGGAGCACGACTGCAGTGTGATAAAATAGGCTTTGTTCAGCAGTCTGCAACACACATACGCTATTCGTTCATGCATAATCCTACTTAGAGCTCTGTCTGCTACTGTCCCACATGTCAGCTTATTGAACACCTTTCTGTTGGACCGGAGCCTACGTTTACTCACGCAGATAATTCAGATGGTACTAACATGCACCAAATTTATAATCCAGAGGTCATGTACTTTAAGTACCATCCGAAGGAAAATTCACTTAGACTGGTACAATAGGAAAACCCTGCTGTATAAAACCAAGTAATATTGTGGCCTGTACAATATTTTATATGTACAACAATTTTATTTAGAATAAGATGAACACAATAAAAGCAGAGTGGAAAAACATGCAGTCACGCTTTCCCAAATCCAATATTATATTAAGAAGAATCAACATAATCTGGGGTCACAAGGGCGAGATTTGCTTGCCAAAACAGCATAACTCATACTCAGAGTTATACCACTGTAGATTTGTTTAAAGCCCAAAGGAATGCTTCCGATATGAACTGCTAGTGTTGTTCTTTCCCATAGTTTCATTTTTTCTGTGACCTGAGCTTTGCAGGGAAACTTATCTGAAAGAGGTAAGATAAATACCTATTCCCACCCACCATCACACATTTTTATTGCATGTCATTCATTTTCTGTGTTTTTTTGTGACAGAATGCTGATTTATTCACATACAAAACTTTGATTACAAACTGAAGCAAACAGAATCACACTGTCTTATTAAAATGCACATCAAAAGGCAGTGAATGGTAAAGATGCAAAATTTTTACACACCTTTCATTAACGCATGTTTATCACACTACAATCTGCCAAGTGCTTGGAGTCATTAAATTTATAGTTCCCGTTATATGTATCTTTAATTTATGGAGAAACTAGGACAAGCTGAAGAGGCTTATCTTTCTTTTGTGGCAATTTTTCAATGTGTAATGAATAAATGGAAATCCAAAAATTAACCAGGGACCGTGGGAAAAGAATGAACAACTTTACATTAAATGACCATTTCTGATGTTTACATCACAAAATTAGTTTATTCACTTTGTAAACAACAGTCTATTGTAGCTTCCAGATTTTGGTGTGATTTAAAAAATTTTGTTTTCCCTTTTTGAAATGTGAGAATACATGTTAACAATTGGACTGAGTAGAAGAAGAGGTTGTGGGATGTTTAGGGCATAATTTATGATAGAATTCCATGAGTTCTGAGTTACCAAAAGAGAATTTACTGCGCGCGCACACACACACACACACACACACACACACACACACACACACACACACACACACACACACACACACACACACTATGGGTAATTGAGACACACCAATTAACCTAACCTGCATGTCTTTGGACTAAAAGTTCACTTATGAAATCTATCCTGCATTGATATTTTGTTTTAGAATCATCCTTATATTACTTGTAAAATTATATAGCCAGAGTTTTTCAGGACTGGTCTTATTCAGAAACTGACATTTGACCATTATCATTACAGAAGTATAATATATTTATTTTATGTTGCATTTCATTTTATGCACTGATACACATGACAACTTAACGTCGTAAATTCAGTGGCGATCTAGTTACTTGCTTAGATGCATTTTGGTGGTTTTACACAGAAATGAGCATAGCTGCCCCCAGGTGGAGATGGCGCTTGCAAGCAAAACCGCCTGAGAACTCGCAACACATAACACATTTACACAAAATGTCATAACTTTGTTATTTTTCTTCATTAAACTAAAGTTCTTCATTAAACTAAAGCATGCTAAAGCCAAGAATTTAATCTTTGCAAAATAATGTCTGCATTCTGTTGCACCTTTTATACCTGGATGTTCAACAAACTGATCACATAGACCAGTTGTGCAATTCTCAGAAAAATATTTATATATGAAAAGTTTCATTTTCAGTTGACTACATTAGTTTCTACTGATTTATACGAGACTGAGCCTGCAAATTGTTACTGGGTTTGCATGAAAAATTACATAAGGTATTTTACTATCAAAACAAAGATTTTAATATAATCAAAAACCTAAAACATTGTTTTCCAACAGCCATTTCTTAGAAAATGGTTTACTGTAAACATCTGAACAAACTATTCACTCATCCATCCATCCATCCATTACCCAACTGCTTATCCTGCTCAGGGTCACTGGTGGCTTGAAGCCTTGAACAAAACTACATTCACAAAAATGTTACAAAGCACAAATCCATAAAGATCATTTCAAATATTTGCAGAGGATTATTATAGATCAGTTGTTCTGTGATAAGTACAGCAAATACTTACCTTTAAATAATGAGTTTTAAATTATATTTGGTCCTGAGTTGTTTTGATCATTTTGTATTTGCTGTTTACTGGCGAGGCGAGTGTTTTACCCTTCTGAAGTGCTAAGAGAGGATAAAAAAAAAATCCACTTAACTTGTTCTTGCACTTATGCCCTGAAAAACAACACGGAAATGTTTGTTTTCTTCCATGAAGTTAGAAGCAATGTTTTCGCTAAAGAAAGTAATGTTTCCATGAACTGGTATAAATACAGTGGTTCATCTCTTCCTGGAAAAACAAAAGTAAAAAGATGGTTACAAAACAATATATCTTTTTAAAAGTCTGAATGCTGGAAGTAATATGGTGCCAGAAAAATCCTTGCTAAAATCAAATTTCATGATTGCTTAAATTCGTGGAAAAACATATCTGGGATCCAGTGTTACTGTCCCATTCTAATTTACAGCGTATATAATATCTCAATAAACAAAAAAATCAAGCAAGAAAACAATTTGCAAGCATAGCTCATTTATCAGCTGTTTATGGCTGTAACTAGCGGTGACCTCTTCTTACCTGATAAACAGAAAACAGGTCATATAAACAAGAGACATGGAAACAAAAAGCAGTTTGGATTGACATATCAATGCTTGAAACAGAAGACATGACAAATTCTGTGTACATGTTTATGGTCTAAACAGATAAGATACTTTTGAAGCCTGGTATTTCCTACCTTTATTTTAAAAACATTTTATCAAATTATACAAGTAGCAATTTGGAGATCACTGGACGTTTTACTTCATTTTGTTTTAACCTAGTAGCTGCGGTTTTTTTCAGTAACTGAAAGTAACTAGTTTATCCGTTTGCGACGAACTCTGCTTTACATGATACTAATTAACAAACACTAATCTCTCTGTTTTGTAGCAGAAGACAACCTTTCCAGTTTCATCTACATTTTTTTCTTTACATAAATCCAATGCATAAATGTTAGTCAGTAGTTTCAGGGGTTTGTACAAAAATATGTTTCTTACAAAACATTTTTATCCAGCTAACTTTCAACTTGCCGACAGTTTACGTATTGTAAACACAAGGAAACTACTCGCCAGACATATATGTCACATAGGCATAGCAATAACAGACGTTTCCCGTTCTACAAAACTTTCCCAGAAGAATTATTCAGACGGAGACCTTTACTTTCATTTACTTTTCACTGCGTCATAGATCGACGCAAACGTACAGCATTAGAGCAAGCACAGGCATCTTTATTTCCTAAACTGCAGCTAGGATGCCACGCATTTTGAGTCACCCGTCTCTTTCTCTTCACAAGGTCTCGCGAGAAGATTTGAACTGACTTCAGCGACGAGAGCAGCGAAGGAAGGAGCTGCAGCTTGCGCGAGCTGTCGGGCGCTCATAGCTACGGAGAGCCGATTAATAGAGGACGGGTGGGACCGGAGGCGTCTAACTTGTAACTGGGAAGAAACCGAAGAAGGCAGCTGGTTCAGCCATTAAAACTACCCGTTATGCTAAAGGGCTTTAGAACTTCTTGGGATATATGTAAAACGGTATGTTCGTCGGCTTTTTCAACATATATGTCTTGTATGTATAGATTTCTGTACCTTAATGACTAAGAAAGCGAGCGCGTATCTGTTTTCTGTTGAACGAGCGTTTGGTCTTCTGGTCGCTCAGCCTTTGTGGTGTGCTTCGTCTCACTTCGGTAACAGCCATTACGTTTACAATGTGCGGACAGAATCGCGTTGTGTTCGTCGGAAATTTGTTGTATTTGTTGCGTTTCGCCTCTTAAAACGCGTGGGCCTTTCCAAGTATTTTGGCTAGCTGGCTATCATGCTAACGTGTCTCGCAGACGTCGATCGGTTTTAAGATCTGACGTTGAGGTGGGTTGACATGCACGGTACCAGATCCATTTGACCAGGTAAAAGGTAATGTTGGCAGTTTAAGTAAAGTCTATGCCTTTTTTAAAGCGTCTGTTATCATAAAGAACTTGGTTAAACTGTTTGTAATGCATTCTTGGGCGATTGCCGAGCAGCTTATTAATTCTCCCAAACTTCAAGAATGTTCGTATTTAGCTTCGTGTAATATCAGTTGTAGCTCTGTGGTGGCAATTAATACTTAAAATTGTTTTGTTTTAAATTTAATTATTCGTTCTTTGCTTCTCTGGTGTTACACAGCAAAATAGGCCAAGAATGTCCTTTAACGTTACTGCCCATCTGTTACAGTTTATCAGACGGTTTGCTGTTCGGAGTCAGACTTACGGCCAGGCGGAGAATTGATTTAGGATGTATGGATTGTTAAAATGGAAATGTCATGTGTGTGATCGGTTATCGTAACGCTTTTAATTGCTATTTTACACTTTCATTATCCAACTGTAGTCTTCTATAAACATCGGCGCACACAACGTCCTGTGCCATTAGGAAAACTTAGCTGCTGACCAGTTACCTTCTCTTTTGCGGCATTACCAAAAGCACAAGGTGAGGGGAGTTTCACCAAGTACAGTGTGTTCAGTTTTGGAAGATCATTACCTCTCAACCTTCGACACTTACCCCCCCACAAAAAAAGACGCATTCCCTGGCAGATTTCTTACCCATTACATTTGAGTAGCTTTGCGTCTAAGATGATTTTGCTGTTGTGCGGTTCATGGCTACTAGTCTGTTTTGTATTAGGTGTGGATAGTGTGTCGTACTGGTACAATTGCGGATTCAGCACGCATTGCCGTGACGGTTGACTTTTTTTCATTAAGTTGGAAGTAAAAGTTGGATAATTTTAGCTGTTTAAGAACTGGTACGTTGTGGACCGACAGAAGCATTTATATTCTCAAACAATTTTATATCTTAAACATATTAGTCACTGGTTTGTATTTAATGAAATGGTTTGGGCTTTCTACCGTAATCCTGCTGGACCGTTCGTTATTGGTTCAAAGGCACGGTGAAAATGTGGTTGGCTGTATTTGATGATATAGTTTTTGTTGGTTTCGAATTTTAGCCAAAATACTTAAACTTCTTAAAAGAATAAATACTGTTGTTGTTACTGCATGTTTGTCAATGAATCTCAAAGCAGGTGGTTTGTGTCCTTATTTTTATGTTGTTGATTTACACAGTTTTTGTGCAGTTTCTGTGAACGTTGATCGTGGGATATTTTCGAGCTACTAAGCGTTGGTGTTTGAAATCTTGGTGTTAATGTCTGGCGCAGGGCTTTGAAGTGCGGACTATATAAAGGCTTTTAAAATGAGGCAGTGCTTTTGTTATTTGTTGATGAAATGCAACAATTGGTTTTTAGATTTTCCATGTTACTGAAATTGGGTTTTTTTTCTTTTCTTTTTTTTTTTTTTTTAAACACCGCAACTTTACTAAAACCAGAATGGAAACAGGATTTCCCAGCTACACAATGTTTTATTATACATATGCAAGGAGAAGATCTTAAGTGCTTGTCACTGTAATTTGCCTATCTGAAAAGCTTGGTGTTTATAGCTGTTTATATCCATTTCATGAGCTGAGTTAGTGAAGGTTGGGTAAGAAAGTAACTTCACACTAATATTGACCAATATGGATAGAACGGACACATTTAAAGTGCTGCTATAGAGCAGTTATAACCTGGTTGCTTACACAGTAATACTGGTGCAGATTAATACGTATGTTTCAGGCAATGTGTTATGTTTGCTGGATGACCGTTCTGTGTAGCAGTTCACATTGAATTGAATTGATTCCAGCAGGTAACTAGTTCAGAAAATTGTCTAAATAAGATCAGTTTCTGAGCTTTTAAAAAGTATTTTAAGTGAAAATGATCTTTTAAATTTCAGCTATGCAAGTATGGGCAGAGCATGATTGTGAAAATTCAGTTCAGTGGTTATAGTCATAAAGCATATTCCTTCCCAGTATTAAAAGTTGATTATAAGGTTCAAGATTTAAAGTGAAGCACAGATTTTCTTGTGTATTATTGTAATGCAATATCTAACAGGTCCTTAGTTGTACTAACCAAGGAATTGCAGTAATTTGAGATGAAACTAGTATGCACTTAAATGTAAGTAGGCTGAATGCAGAAAGGTGCAGTTCAGTCTTTTTGTGGCTTCACAAGATTGCTTTTGGTAAGATGGTTGCTGCTGTATGGCTGTAATGTAATTATTACCTCCTAAAGTGTGGAAGTGAATCTAACTGACAACATATCTAAGGGTTACACTGACAGTTTACTTTTGCCAGAAGCTTTAAGAATTATTGTAATGGCAAGCTTTGGTAATTTTATAGAAAATCTTAACTTTATTTTTCACTGCTTTCCGAAGGTGTTCTGAAGTGCTTGAAGCATTATCAAGTGTCTGACGCCCTGATTATGCAGCTCTGAAATTCCCCTCCCACGTCTGCTTGGTTTAGAAGAGTTCCTCCTCTTTCTGGTGTCTGGCTATGCTGAGCTATCCTTTTTTTTAATGTGGGGAAATTTATTGGAAGTATATGCTTGTTGTTTTTGGCTTGGGGTGAATCCATAGTATCAAGGCATCAATATTAATTGGTGTGTTCACACAAGGGGCTGTAAGATAATTATGTTGCATATGGCTTTGCACATTTGGATGTATATTTAGAGCAATAGATAAGGCGCTTATTTACGCAATTAAGAAACACGGGATACCCAGTTGTTTTTAGATCAAATCGTACTGATACGCTGGTTAAAAAAAAAAAGAGGATACGCAAATAATTTTAAACTGACGCATAATGAGCTACTCACAATGGTAGAAGGTGCAAATAAACTGGTTAATATGTCCAGTAAAAATTCAACAAAAGTCTCAATTACTTCGTACACTAATGCTACCAACAATAACCCCATTCGTTGGGAGTCGAATCACGTCAAAAATAGCCAACGACCTATACTGTAGCAGGTGCGTTCAAGTGTGTCTAATCGGTTGTATTCGAATGACTCGACAATACCCGATTACGAATGCAGTTTCGTTACTATTTGGGTGGACTAAATTTTTTTTCTAATAATCTGGAGAAATATTCCATAAACATATGTAAGTACAACTGAAAAATAATTTCTTAACATAAATAAACATGTTTCTTTCCAATAAACTTGTCAAAAAAACTGTAAAAAAGCAAATGCCACTTTCGTGATTGCCAGTACCCAATTAAACTTGAAACCATGGGGTACTGAAAAGCTGGATACCCATTTACTTTGAATACCCAGTTAGTTTTAAAATAGTTGGCTAATACCCAATTCACACAAAAACCTTATCTACTGTTCTGTTATGTGTTACATATTTGGATGTACATGGATGATGATTTCAGTCCAGATGTTGGTGGTTCTTCAGTGCCATAGAGCTTTGTTTTACTTCGGTATCTTGTCATTTATGTGAAGGAGTTTGCCTGGCAGTAAATAGTTGTAAACCAGTTTATAGTGTACTTTGTGTCACAAGATAAGCCTAACATAGTACAAAGCCATTAAATATGAAACTGTCATTTTGCCAGCATGTTCAGGTTCCTTTGTCTGTCTTTGAGCTGTGGGCTTTAACTGTTCTCCACCCCCAGTTTGTGGCGACCGCTCTGTGCCCCTCAAAAAAAAAAAAAAAAACACAGGTTGAGAAGCTGTGAACTGTGTGCAGCCAATGCACTCTGCTTTAGCGAAAGGAAGTGGAGAGCAGCTCTGCATCGTGCTCCCCTTCATGGTAAATACCTTTGATGTCCTGATCTCAGTCATTCTCAAGAGGAGTGCATAACCCTTCAGATTTCAGCCTGCCTTTCAGTCATCAGCAGTGTGTCCCTGCATTATCGCTTGTCTTTTTGGTTTGCATTGTTAAATGTGTTTGATAGACACCTAGTTTGAGTATGATTTGTTTGATGGCTGTTTTTTACATCTGCTTAATGTATTTTTAAATGAATGGCTCAAACTTGAGTTTAGCAGGAAGTTGGCTTAGCAGAGTTGAAAGATGTGAACGTCTTAATTTCTTCTAAAAATGAGCATACTTAATCACTTTACATGATCTCTTCCTGATCCTAAGCCATGTCAATTGGCACTTTTTAGCAGGAGTGTCTTTTTGCTCTTCATTATGAGTGATGGGAAGCTGTTCTGAAATCCATAGCTAGGAAGGAGGAATGGGATTTATTTGTAAACCTTGACTGTTATTCATGTGTCAAAGCCATGAGATGATTGGGTGTTGTAGAACTGCTTTGCTGGTTACTTAACTGTAGGTGAGCCAGTTTTAGTGTATTGTTAAAGCACTTTATGTAAGGCAGGGCCAAACTAGTTACTTGTCTTGAGCACCACCCTTGCTGTGCAGGGGCCTGCATTCCCCAAGCTGATCCTGCAATTTGTGCAAATGTGTACCTGGTGTTAGTTTTTGGCCTACTACCTTTAGTATGAAGGACGTTCTTTTTGGCTTTCCCCAGGTTTATTTGCCAGCTTTGGCCTCATTTTGTTGACCTTTAAAATTTCTCTTGCTATGCAGAGGTTCACCTAAACGTTTATCAGTGGTTTGCAGTTGGACTGAGAAGTTACAGATTACCTTGTATTTTATGGAGAGCCGCCTTGTGTTTATCACCATTTAAGAAGTGCTCAGTCTTCATACTGGATACCATGGGGAATTCAGATAATTTGCGGCGTGTTGAGTCATGAGCCCAGGAGGGCCGTAATGCTCTGTTGAGGGATGCTCACGATGGAGTTTCTACAGGGCTCAGTGCGTTTTCTCAGTGCTGTCAGGAAAACATACTTGTATGGTAGTGTGATCTATGAAGGGGATAATTCTTTGCTTTATGTTGTGTCCTCTTTGAGGTGGTATCAATGCACAGCGTTGAACAATATTAGAGATTCCCTCACTAATGTATGAATGCCAAGATTACAGATTGAGACACTTGTGATATGTTGATGTACATTGAGTTAAATATACATGGAGAAGCACATTATGTAGGGTCTGTTGGGAATTTTTTTATTTTATGTAGTGTAAATGTGTGGGCCTCACAGCAATACTTAGTGAAGGAGTTACAATATGTTAATCTTTTACAGTTTCCATCAAAAAGTTCCATGAATAGATAACCCAGGTATATTTGTGGTGCTGGTGTGGGTTTTTATTATTTCATTGGTAAGGGTTAATTTTCAAAATGAAAAGTCAGTTTGTTTCATATATAGAGCGGTGGTGTGTGTGTCACTGCTAGGTGGGCAGCAGGCTTGCTGTCTTGGAAGTCTACCCAAGTGGAGTTCGTTGTTTAAATGTTTGAAAACGATATTTGGCTGTGTTTTTATTGTATGCTATCCTTCAATACCAGGCTAATTTTTAAACGGTGGTACATGCTGTTTACTTCATAAACCGATTTACTCCAGGAATTTTACCAAGATATTAAAGATACATTTTTATACAACGAGGAAGCTTAGAAGGAAAGCACTCTAATGCAGGTTTCTTAAACTTCTTAATTCTAAGACTTCAAAAATCTTGCAACCTGTTTTTGGACACATTAGCATTCAATTTTATTTTATTCTGGTGACCCATCACATGCAAATCCAAAATGGGTCACGGCCCATACTTGGAGGAAACACTGCTGTAATGGAATTTTGTTAATGACAAAAATAGTTATATACTTTATTCAATGTAAAAAAAAATTAAATAAATAAATAAAAATAATTCCATGCATGACAAGTATAAAACTACAAATTCCCTAAACTACTTACAAATAGAACAGTTGGTTTGCCACACCAGAATCAATAAACTAACAAAAATAACTGTTTTAAAGTAAACAACAGCAGTGGATATTTCCTGTAAAATGGATTATTAGCACAGACTGTCACAAAGTCTCAACAGGGAAAATGAAACACACCTGAGAGTGCTTAAACACTTGCCTTCCACAATTACCTTCCTGAAAATATACCTGTGCATGCTCTTTTAAGGCTTTCATTTTTTTGAAGTGTGTATGGTGATGGTTTTTCTATCAAATACACCACAATGTCTCCAAAATCAACATGAGGTTGACCCATGCCATTTTCCATCGGAGATGTATATAAAACAGCATACCAATAACACACAATTCCACTGGTCTCTTTGGTTTTTAATTTAGTTTGTCCTAAATGCGTTGTAAACTTCGTTTTAGCAATGTTGCTGTCAGACATCGTTAGTTTTTTGTTCCAGTCTGTCCTTTCCTAGTATGATTTGCTGTGTAAGCCATTTTGCTTTACCTTTAAAATGACAGTACCCCTACAAGGGTCACATAAGTGAAAAACAAGTTAGGCTACAGAGTGTTAATTCCAAGATGTAACAGCACAGTATGATGGCTGCACCAGAATAGTTTTCAAATGACTTAAGTGTGGTTTGAAAGTGAAAAGGATTAATTTTTAATCTGTGATAATTATTTCAGGTCGAGGTATGTTTGCATATTATGAATTTGTCAGTTGCACAAATCCTGAAGCTCTTTATTCACTGAGAGTACTTGGTATCCTTTGAGAGTTGCTTCTATCTGTACAGGAAATGTGAAATGGTGCATAATTCTAATAATTTTGGGAAGACTTTGCAGCTGTTGACAAAGGTGGTTGTTGATAAACAGGTGTACAAAACTACTGCATTTGAGCTGTGGGAAGCAAAGTTAGCTTTAATGAACCACTTCAGATGGTTTTACATGGGTTGTGTTAGCTCAGCTGTCATTTAATTGGGGACAGATTGGTTAACTTTGTGTGTTTTAGCAATTTCAAGCATTTGTTTTTAGATACAGTAACTCCTGTGACTTTTGGCTTTTTCTCCTTGACTTCCAATTCTAGTTAATTTGTGAGTTGGAGTCCCAGGTTGACATGTTAGTCTTTGAGAGCTCGTGCATGTGGTTGGTTTAGTCTCCTAATGGCCTTTGTGGCTCCCAGGAGAGGGGAACTCAGTCCCGGTGATCTGTCTCTGAGGACTAAATCTAGAACTTGTTGGAGTGTTTTTGAGCCCACAGTGACATCCACCCAGGGCAGGATTCCCACAGCTTGTTATGTCTTTGTCTGCAATCAGGTTTGTAGCTGGCACATTTTGACACCTTGGGTGAGATGGCTTATATTTTTTCAGCCTTTGGGCTGCTAGATGGACATGACTAGCTGGTCAGTATTTTGACTCAATTCTGCATGCATGAGTGACATTACAAGAAAGTGTGTTTCAAGGAAGCAGAAAATTATATGTTGATGTTAATTAGCCTTCCTTTTGTTACTGCTTGTTACATAAAATGTAACAATTTTATAGTCATGTTTTCTACTTTATTTCTCCAGTAGGCCTTTAATGGATTGCTGAATAATAGTTTACTTGCATAGTAGCAAAACTATAACGGGCAAGATTGAATGTTCCTTATTCTGATCCATATCTGGTTTTTATGCTGTGTTTTTGAGTTTTAGAAGCTGTTTTCTGTGAAACCAGCTTGGAATCTTTGGCAGTTCAACCAAAGCTTGACCACTTGTGCTTAAATCTTACATTTATTTATTCTTTGTGCTGGTCTTCAGCGTGAAAGGAAACTGCTAGTGTAGGATTGTCTAGCAAGTTTATTAAACATGACAGTGTCCAGGCCATTGTGTTGGTCTGTTTGTTCTTCTGTAGAGCTGTAGATTCATCAGTGTTTAAATAAAGACACTGATTTACATGCTTGTTTAGTAGAGCTGTACTTTAACAAAAGTCCCTAAATTGTGACTCAAAGGTATTAAATCATCAACCAAAATTCAGCAAGAGGAAAGATTGTAATCTTTTTTTAAAGATGTCAGGAAGGGCTATGGATATGTCTCGGAATTAAAAAAATATATATAAATTTATACACATCAACAGTGTTTGATTGCTGATGGAGTGGTTACTTGCTCCTATGTCTGTGCAGAGTAAAGTCCCAGACTTTTAATCAGACTTAGCAGTATGTGGAATTCAATGTGGGTGTTCCAGTGCTTGAAATGTGGAGCTGCCATGTCTGGCCAGTTCTCCAGGGTGTAACTTGGATAAGCTTGCTGTCTGTCGATGACATAAATCTGCTGCGGAATCAGTTCAGATTTGTTTTTGCTCTTCTCTCCTTAAAAGTCGACCACCTTGAATGTGGCTCTGATGTCAAAGTGGTGTTGGCCACTGTAGTGCGCATTTCACTCTGCAGGAAGTGCAGAAGGTTATGTACATAAGGGTTGCTTCTGCAGTTCTGTTTTGGGCACCTCCCTTCAGGTGTGACAGCATTGTGGCGCAGGTACAGAACTGGCATTTTGAAGTTTCTTTGGTTAATTTTAAGTTCGCTTTTGTGTAGGTGAGCTGTCTTTCATTATGAGTATTACTGTTATGTGAAGCCAAAGCCTTTGATAAATTGTTGTTTTCATCCTAGTGCCACACAGCCAGACTGGTAGTTATCTGTGGTAATGTGCATGTTTGGATGTTATGAGCTTGTTACTGTCATCTATGTAGTTAGAGACTGGTAAGAAAGTTTTACTGTATGTACCCTGAAGCCTTGTTCCCTTAAATAGAAATTTGCATTGTTTTAGTTGACCCTTGTTGAGCTACATTCTTTGTCAGCGTGAATTGGAGGAGATGGAAACAAGAGAGGTTTTTGTGGGTTTAAGAAAATGTGGGAAGTCAATGCACCTGGTAGTATGACATTTAACAACCTTGGTATCACATACCTTTTTCTTCGAAACAAGTAGACTTATGCCTTTAAACACCCGCTGTTAGCAATGAAGTCTCGCTTTATGAAACGTGCTAGTTTGCCTTGGGACATCTCATACTTCCAGTAGCCCTAATAAACTGGAACTGTGTTCTTGTAAGTACTAGCCTAATAATAGTACAAAGATGTTACAGATGTTTTGTGTTTGGCACAGTAGAGCTCAGTCTCAGTGAAGGCAATCAAACAAAGGAGCACATCTGGAATTCTGTGTATGTGTTTGCTGCTCAGCTTAGGGTTTTCTGAATATGATATCTAGTTAAAACATGTCAGGCATCTGGACCACCGACAGGCCTGTCAAACAGGTTTGTCCCTCAAATATGGCTGTGATGTTATTGCTTTCAAAGCAGGAACTAACAAAGATGATTGGAAGGTGCCATTGTCATAACTGCAAAACAAATGATGCAGGAAGTTATTTTCACACTCTTGTGCCCACCTTTGTAGTTGTATAGCTTTTACACTGACAGTTTAATGTGTGACTGTTGGTAAAGTATTATGTAACTAGGTACTAGAAGGCAGGTGTATGTGGCAGGTTTATTTTGTGTTGCTGCTGGTGTACATGTTCATACAAAGCCTGGAGATGGCCAGCCAAAGTTGCATAAATTGACAGCGGTATACTTGGTTGTTTTCAGTTTGCATGATAACATATAACATGTCACATGTTAAGTTTTGTCCGCTTTCTGCCAAGTCACTGATCTAGAGCAGATTTGTTCAAAAGTAATTTCTATCTGACCAGAGTGAAGTTAATGAAAGTACCACCAAGGTAAACGCACAATTAATCTGAATAACTGATTTTTTTTATATCTATAAGTGGTGTGCTGCTTGTTCTTGGTGACTAAACATGTAGAAAGAGAAACCTAGAATAGGTTGGAAAAGCCCAGCCCTGTCCCTCCTTAATTTTAAACTTTTGTCACCTGTGGTTTCCTCCCTCGCTACTTGTGCCCATGTGAAGAAATTGGAGGCCGCTGCAGACTTGTTTAAAATTTCGACTGTGGGAGAGAAGTGTGTTCAGCCCGTGTGTCTGTAGAATTCTGTATGTGCACATGGATTCCACCGCCAAACATATTACCTGAGCCGTGGCCAGTGGGGATGCTCTTCCTCAGGTCCTGTGATACATGTCAGATCATTCAGCTGCACCCAGACACAGTCCACAGCTCTTTCCTTCTGTCTTTGAGAGCTGACTTGTTGCTTTGACGGATTATTTTCATGCAGCTCAGGCTGGGTGCTAGTGAACAGTGCATGTTTTGGTAATGTCAGCATCATGTGTAGCACTGCATTATTCTAGGCTACTGTTAAAATGGTGTAGGGCATGTGCTGTTGCATATTTAAAAAGGATCTGCTTATTGTATCCAGAGAACCATCTTGGTGACAGTGTAGTTGATGATTTTGGGCACCTACAGGGTGCCCTGTGTGTTGGCTTTGTTGGTAGTTTGTGGTTCTAAAACATTGTAACTAAAGCCATTTTATTATTTTTTTTTTTGTCTTGTCTTGAAGTTTTTCCTCCCCCATGATTAAAAGCAAATTGTTTGACTTTGCTTTGAAGAAAATTATATTGAAAACAAAATGGTTTTTTTTAAGGTTTCAGCAGTAATTTACAGTACAGATGTGTGGGGTCCTGTGTCTTTAACTAATATGTGCACGCACACAGAAAACATGGAAAATAAACACAATGCAGCACTGATACAATCAGATGTTTGCAAATCTGTATGTGTGCTCACACTCCCTGTGACATGAATCCCACTCACACGCAGAGGAACAGTGTACACACAGCCGTGCACGTACGCTTCCAGACAGCTGAGCGGCATGCCTGGCCAGTGATAACATTTCCTCCCCTCTGCAGCTGAGCCAGAGTGATAGGGCACTGTCTTGGGTGTCCCCACTTGACTGAACTTTTCTGTATGTATTTCTGAAGCTGAAAGGGGGATAAACTGTGCTGCAGCTCATGAAATGAGTGTATGGGTCCGTTTTCTTTCGTTAACCATGTTCCTCTGTTCTGTAATGGCTGTGGTAAAGTTGGGCCTTATGCTATATCATGGATTTTTTTTTTTTTTTTTTTTTTTTTTTTTTTTGGGGGGGGGGGGGGGGGGGGGGGGGGGGGGGGGGGGGGGGGGGGG
>JABJVR010048702.1:0-23745 GCA_025773905.1 Chitala chitala | reverse complement strand
TGTGATTGGCTGATTAGCAATTTGTGTTACCAAGCAATTGAACAGGTGTACCTAATAAAGTGGCCGGTGAGTGTATGACCATATTGTACCGTGCACGTTCACTATTTAGACTAAAACATAATTGAAGTACATGTCTGAGCAATCGGAAAACTCAGAGACAGTACGTGTCATAGGTATATTACAGACTATCGTCGGTGGAAATGTGTCACATATTTTAAAACTTATCCTCCTTAAAGGCTTGAGCGTCGTTGCTGTATATTAGAATAACTTGAAAACGCCTGACACCTAGTGGACGCTGTATTTAACGACGACATTCAGTTTAATGCTAGCGAGACAACGCTGCTCCATAACGTTATGACACTTTAGTTATTATTTATATGGGGTCAGTATACATTTTTTAAATAGAGAAATAATGTGCGCCAGAAGTGTTACAAAAATAAATCACACTTCTTTATGTCCACTCATAAGTCTACTCATAGAACATTCAGACTGTTATTCTCCAGGTGCAAAAAGTAATTCAAAAGAATGAGGGATGAAATTTACTGTTCTTCTGATGTGTTTTTGAAACTCCTTAGAATTTGGAAGTTATACCTTTCTTTCTGGAGCAAATGTGTTTCTAACTACAATGAATGGAAGGTGCCAGTTATACAGAGCTTCACCATAAAAAGAACAGATTGTGCCTTTTTGGCTGAAATTACATAAACATTAATCACGTGTATTAAGACTAAGAGGAGAGTATACACAGAACGCTTATGCTTCCAAAGTGTCTGTTCATAAACATCAGGGTGGAACGAGCTTTCAGCCTTTTCAACTAAATCGGCTGTAGTGATTTATTAGACAAATGATTGCTGCAGTTAAGTCATTAAACGTTTGACTTTAGACGGCCCTGGAGAACCAGGCTGACCCTCTGCAAAAAGTCGCCGCAGGATTCAATTTATGTGGAGTCTGAAAGCCATTTATTTTCTGGAAAACAACCTCATCTTTAACATCCACTAATTGTCTTGTTACTTCCAGTATGATTAGATCATCATCTTAGACACAAAATGTGACTGCAGTCGGCCACCTTGTCACATTTCCAGCAGTCAGCTCAGATAAAGAGATATCTGTACCATCGCTATCAAGGGTGTGGGTGTAAACTGGCCCATACTGTAACACTCACAATAGCCTGATACCAGAAGCTGGTTCATTTCCCATAAGGATGTAGGGCTTTATTTTCCAGTGTTCCCACCCAGTGATACACACCTCTGATGGTTTCCAGCAATGCAGAACTCAGGAAGTCTTCCACTGTCTCACAGTCTGGAGTCGCAGCTTTGTTTTACGAGTTCGTACACGGTCCACCCTTTGTCTGCAATTCCATGAGCTTTTGTGTTTTCCGTTTTTCTTCTGATGACATCAACTGCAGCTTCATTGCACAACTCATGTAGGTACATAACATTTGTCTTTAAAGTGCAGACGCAAAACACTTATCCTGTCCTGTGACTAAGGTCTTCAGTCAAAACCTCTTACAGTGACTCAATATGCAAACCACTCCTAAACAACTTGCAAATTCTCAGAAACACAGCATTGAGTAGGACATACAGGATTTTACACAAGTTGATGGATCTTTACATAATGTTATAAAACCTTTAACATGTGTTATAATGGTGATAACTCTGGGGGACACGTATTACTCCAACAACGTCATTTCAATTACATGTTCAGTGTAAGTGATGAATTTCACTCTCCCTAAACTATAGCGAGATCTGCTTTTATACAGGTTGAGCTGATCCGTATTGTGCTACAAAATCTAGCCACCCGATCTTCTGTAAATCTCGATACACATCCAGGCTCCGTGGTCTTTCTTGGGTTCCCTGTTGGACCACATTTTATTTAGACTGTATCTGGAGGAAGCAGAATAAACAGTCATTGGGCCAAAAAACAGGGACCCAGAGGAACTTCCTTGGACTTACATGGACATTTTGTTTTGACTAAATATTAGAGAAGGTCTGGTTTATGTTTGCCTCAAGCATTTCATCAGCTGTTGTGGCCATTTGTTTTTTTTGTTTTTTTTTTTAAATGGCTGCACGTTATTTCCTCTTAACTATCCCAAAAAGTATCTATCCATCTCTTTCTGCTGACAGAATCACTTTGATTTTTTAATGTTTTTAAACAGAAAATATTTCAATTGGTTTGGAAGAGTGCATAATTGAGTTATGATTTATTCACTACAGCACCCTAATGACCTGTCTTTGAACGAGCGCAACCAAACATACATCTTGTTCCTCCCGTTTGTTATAAACGAACTTCTTCCAGCTCCCTTGTCCAGAATTCAATTAATTTCGAGAATTCAAACAGCCAAGACTCCAAAATGTTTCTCAAAAATATTATTATTGTTATGGCACTTTGGTGATCCTTTAAACACCTGCCGTGATGAAAGAAAAAAAAAAGAAAAAAAAACGCAGAGGAGTCACATGGAACATGAGTGACCTATAGCCATGAACATGTGCCCACAGTACAGACACTCACTGACCAACAGTAACACACCTTCTCTGCACAGACACAAAAAACACGGCGCTCAGTGTTCAACCTGAGCTGCCTTAAACTGTGATATTACAACACTTTACATAGATACAGCACTTCTTGTTTGTTTTTTGAGAAAGAGCAAAGGTAATAATGATGTAGCAGCTTTTATCCCCTCTCCTGTAGTGCACCCAGGTCATATCCTGCTGATCAGAGGAGGAGCTGCAGCGCAGGGCTGTGATTGGCTGATGTACACAGATTCTTTTCATCAGCCCTCTCCAAAAGGAACCACAACTTGAATGCAAAGCAAAAATCGAAAAATGTGCATATCTGGCAATGAGGAATTTCTATAAAACCATGTCAGTGGAAAAATATGAACAATACAAAAAACTGAAGCAATTTGGCTAACATAATGGGAACAGTAGCTGCTCCATACCACTACATACAAAGCCTAGGAAAGGGTTAAAGCAAAATGTGTTTGATAACTTTGGTTAGCTACCTACACCAGCCTCTGCCACACCTGTGCAGTAGGCATATGCACACACACACCCATGCAGGTATGCACGACAGAGAGTCGAGGCCAGGAGTGTGTGGCAACAGGTGTGATGTGGCAGTACTACATTAGCAGGCTTGTAGAGAATGTGTCAGTAGCAGCAGAGATCGCCAGCTATTTCCCCGAATCCAAATAAATAAATAAATAGCACAGACTGAGCCTGTATAGCTACCCACAGCAGTACAGCCATGGGGCCTCCGGTGGACCTGAAGCGTGAGACATTTGATCTCCTGGTCTTCTTGTCAAGTTCTGTAGACTCAGTGCTGACAGACGGGACCGCCGGTCCCGCCACGCTACTGCAGGAAGAGCAGCGGCATGGCTACGTGAGGGAGCCGAACGTGATGGAAACACGCTGACCTCCGTCCATTAACAAGTAGCACACAGGTCATTGTTTATGGTAACACCAGGATGGAGAACATCAGCCCACCCTAAAAGACAAACCACCACCAGCAGTATGAGCCTGAGCAGCTGGAACGAGGACAAACGTCAACAGTGAGATGACGGCTTAAATCGGAGCATCCATTTCCATGTTTGTAGCCGTACAATCAGTATCTGTAGCCTAGCAACCCCTGTTCGTTTAGGCCCCTCCTCTGGGACCTAGGATCAGCAGGGACTTTAGGCCAGAGCCAAGATGATGCACAACGCTGAACAGCAGCCTTAGTCCAGACACAGGGTCACTGTAGATCAGAAGTCAGTAGAGGTTGGGGTCCAGGCCCGCCGACACCCCAAAGCCCAGCCCCAGGCTCTCCCTGAGGCCGCGCAGCTGCTCCTCGCCCAAACGGATCTTGTCCTCCAGCTGCCGCTGCTCCACCAGCAGGGCGGCCTTCATTTTGATGAAGTGGCCGTAGTCACGGAGCTGCTCGGGGGTCAGGCAGCGGCCCAGGACCTGGCACACCGCCCGCTCCCGCCGGTCCACGTGCTCCTTGAGTTCACGCGCCTCGCTCAGCTGGCCCAGCAGCTGCTGCTTCTTGTCCAGCAGGGAGAGCTGTGGAGCAGAAGGGTAGGAGCTCAGCACGTGGAGACAAACAGGGCAGGCAGCCAGGCAAGAGAGCCACAGGAATGAAGGGGTAGGAGATACAGGGGCGTAACGGAACAGGAAGAGCAGTCGGCAATAACCGCAACACTCTGTAGAACATCCACCCCCAAACACACACACACACACACCCTCTCGTGGTGGCAGGCGTCGGGGCTGAGGCTGTCCAGGGCACCCTCCACACGCAGCAGTCGGGCCGATAATGACAGAACCAGGCTCACGACCTTGTCCAGGTCCCCCACCAGCATGCGGAACTTGTCCACCTCAGCGGGCCGGCACACAGCGAGCACCAGCGACTCCACCTCTTCACCCAGCCGGGCGTTGCCGCGCACATCGTCCTGCAGGTCCCGCTGAGCGTCCCTCAGTACCGCCAACTTCCTGCGCAGGCTCTCCATCAGCTGTCTCTGTGGAGGGGGGTGCACACTCACTGTTTACTTCCAGCCAAATTCAGTCAGTCATCTTTTATACTGCTTCATCCGGTTAAGGGTCACGGGGAAGCCTGGAGCCCATCCCAGAACACATAGGGCACAGGGCAGGGGACACCCAGGGCAGGGCACCAACCCACCGCAGGGCGGGCACACATGCGCGCGCACACACACACACACACACACACACACACTATGGGCAATTTGGAGACAGCAATCAACCTAACCTGCATGTCTTTGGACTGTGGGAGGAAACCGGAGAACCTGGAGAAAACCCACCAAGCACAGGGAGACCATGCAAATTCCACGCACACAGCCCTAAGGCGGGAATCAAGCCCCAGGCCTGGAGGTGCGAGGCGATAGTGCTAACCACCACTCCACCATGCTGTCCCTCCAGCCATATTCTATAATAATATTCTACAATATTCTATACTTTAAAATATAATTTACAATAATGTTTGTATTACACATTTTGACATTTAGATTTCATCATTGCCAACACTAACCTTACTTATGCTATGGTCTTATTTGCTACAACCAGTTTGGGACATGAATATGTTCTTCCAATGCTTTGCAGCAGCAGTAAGAAGTTCTGAGATGATACTACCTTATAGGAAAGGTCTTCGTCTTCGTCCTCATCACCTGTCCCTGGCCGCTTGTTAGTCTGGCAGAACTGCTGAGTATTGACATCTATGGAGCAGCAGTAAGACTGCTGGCCAGAGCATGAGACTCGAGTTCCAGGTAACCCCTGCCTGGAGCGTCTACACTGGGCAAAGGGGAGCAGGTGAGGTCCAGGGCAGACAAGACCTCGGTAACTTATTATGTTAGAATGGCCTAAATTACATTCCATTTGACACAATTTTACTGTCTTACTACACAAAACACAGAAAATAGGGCCTTAAAACATTTAAAGCATACACTACACAAGCGGGAAGGCCAGTGGTTTTATCACACTGGATGGATTTCAAGGTATAAATCACAATGTCACAGCACTAATGTCTCAGTTCTGAGGAAGCTACCCACCTTTCTAGACTGTCCATGTTCATCTCCAGGACCCGTCGGCCACCTCTCAGTGATTCCCCACTGTGTTCTGTGTCACCAGCAGGGGGCAGCAGCTCCCCTAGAAGTTCAGCCCGATCCCTGTCCTCTGAGTCAGCAACCAGCAGGGCCTCCACCAGGGAGCCTCGGGGTCTGGGAACTTCAGATGGATGGAGCTTCACGTCTGGAAGAGCGTCAATGTCCGTCTCCAGGACGGTTACCGGCTGGGCAAAGCCTTGTACCTCAATTTCTATCCCAACCCCATCGTCGCCTTGCCCGTCCTGAAACTCATCGATGTCCGTCTCAAGTGGCTGGCTGTCTTTACACATGGGGAGTGGGTCCACCTCCCTTGGATACAGTGGCGAGCAGCACGGCTCCCCCTGGTGCCACAAGGTGGAATTGACCTTTGAGTAGACCTGTGCTTGTGCGACCTGGTCTGCGATGGGTTTTGGTGCAGGCATCTGTGGCCCACACTGGCCAACCTGGCAGACCCCCCTGTCCCACTCTGCTGCACAGCGCTGTGTCACAGCGATGGGTCTAAAAAGGTTCGGCCGGTCCTCAAATGACCTAAGAAGGGACAGGCCTATATCAGCAACACATTCAGTTTTGACAGTGTCTGTAAAACCCCACTGCAAGACATGGAAGTGACTGCCGAGTTACAATAACATTAACGACTGCTTCATAAAGAACGGATTTGTTGACCTCCAGGGAACTGCACAGCTGCGGCACAGGACGCAGACCAGCCAAAGCTTTTGAGGCTGGGGGCTCAAAGGTATTAAAGCATCAGAAAAATATCTTACAGATTTTCCAGCATTACCTTATGTAGGGCTCGGCAGGTGGCGGTGGCCTGCTATTCAGCCTGGGTGGATCGTGCTGCCTTGGGGGCGAAACCACGGGTCGAAAGGCCCTTCGCGTGAAAGCGGGGCTGCACGGGGCAGCGGAGCGCTCACAGCAACAATGCCAGCACTTCTCAGGCTCCGTGTCTAGGGGTAAGCTGTGAGACCGCTGCCGGCTTATTTGCAGGCCATAGGGGGAAGAGGGACCACTCCCTCGGGGCGGGTGACCTGAGCGTTGAGGACATGACGCGTCTCCAGGTGGCGTGGGTGACGGGGAGGAAAACAGGTTTTGCTGGGATGCCTGCCGCCTGTGGAACGCCTTCCAATTGGGAGGCGGCGGCCTGGGAGGAGGGGGCCCCCTTTTTTTTGGTGCCACGGTGCTCTCCTGCAACTCACTCAACGCACACCCTACGTGCATCTGCAGCCTCTGCGTTTTCAGGTGTATGTCGCCTTCAGATCGGGCACGGCCTCGCTGTTGATGCTGCTCTGCTGACAACTCCTTGCTGTGTGCGTGAAGACTATCGACTGCCCTGGAGTCACGCCAGTGGTTCTCATCTCCCTGTACAGCCCTTTCTACCGGCTGGAGGTCCTGTCTGCAGCACGTCTGTTCCCTATAGAAAGTGAGAAAATCTCCATTACCTGGGAGGCAACCTGCACATTCTAATCAAAACATTACTATTCATCCTGAATAAGGAAATAGGAATTAACTTAATTCATAAAAAGGAAGGACTGTAAAATAAATCTTCAGGTCGTTTCAATGGCTAATCGCTGGAAAGAAATCAAGATACCTGCTGAGTGAAAACCAAAGAGGAAACGTCCTTACCCCTCTGTCAGACTGAACTTCCTGTTCAGGTTTGGTTGTTCCATCACCCTCGCAGGATGTGTCTGTAAAATAGATTTACACATTCTCACACACACACACACTCACAGACATGAAGCAGGGCTAGAGCTCCAAAACAGCCAAGATGAAAGGTAGAGTCCTGAAGAGCCTGATGCAGTGGAGAGTCTTGTAGCCATGAACCAGCCAACACAAACAGAAACCCACTCTCATATGCTGCCGACCTAATGGCACACTTGTACAGATGCTGAATTACAACTACATGTATTCCACACACTTTACAAATATTGGGACCAGTTCATGAACTTTTTTTTTTTTTTGTATTCCCCACACAGGCTGACCTTGTGCCTTCTGGGGTTTTTAAACAACCCATTCAGGGCGCCCTGCACATCTGGTAATGCTAAATCTGAGGATTCACCAGCGCATAAAAGAGGGCGGCGGTTATCAACGTGACATTGAAACACAGCCCTTAAAGTGGTGCAGGGCTTAATCCCAAAAGCCTTAGAAAAACAAAAAATGAAAGTCACACCTGAAAGAGTAGCAGTGGTCACCTGAAAACAGAAAGCCACAAGACTCCCTTCCTGCTTCTCTTAGCACATCTTCAGTCTATAAATAGGCAGACTTCTCAGCATATTGAAAACAGGAAAGAAAACCTAAAATTTAGCAGGAACCAAAATGTTGTTGTATGCATGTAAAACCAAATAAAAAAGATTAAAATAAAGGACCACAACATAAGGTGGATGTAAGATATTTAATGTAGACAGACGAGATGCATGCGGGTTATGGACACGTTCAAGCTGAGTCTGGCGCAGTAGAAGCTGTACTGGGAAGCCTCGTTAGCAATGCAGGTGGGAGTCCTGCCCATAAATCCCTCTCTCTTTCCAAAAGCAGAGTTTGAGGCTCAACCCTCCTTAACCCGGACCCTCTGTAATTCACTGAAACGACAAGGGTCTCATGCCGTAACAGCCCTGTCCCGTTTCATACGTTTAAAACTGTTGAGTTGGGAAAGATGTTGGTGTGGTGCTTCCTTCCCGCTACAGATTTGCATCGTTAAAGCAACCCAAGCTACTCCACCTGTAGGCAGAATGGAGAAACAACACGCTTGCTCACCTCTGCAGACGTGTGACTTCTCTGAGCGTGTCCGAGTCGAGGTGGCTGGTCACCCCTGCAGCTTTCAGCAGTCACAGGGCGAAAGGCAGATCGAGGGGGCCTAGACTCACAGTACTCTGGAGATGGCTGTGTATGAGTCTGGGCATGGGTCTGGGGAAAATTCAGAGCATGGCTCTGGATGTGGTTGTGAGCATGAATGTGAGTTTGAGTAAGACCATAAACATGGCTTGGGATGTGGTTCTGGGCTGGCATTTGGTCATGGTTCTGAGTGTGCCTGTCAGCGCAGTTTTGCGCAAAGTTCTGGGTATAGCCGTCAGTGTAGCTTTGGGGGTGATCCTTCACATTATCCTGAGTATGGCTATGAGTACAGCTTTCAGCATGATTCTGGGTGTGGCCAATGGCATTGCTTTGGGTGTAGCCATGAGAACGGCGTTGGGTGTAGTTCTGGGAGTGGCCATTAGGATGGCTTTGGATGTAGTTCTGGGTGTGGCTATCAGCATGGCTTTGGGTGTGGTTCTGGGTGTGGCCACCGGCATGGCTTAAGGTGTGGTTCTGGGTGTGGCCACCGGCATGGCTTTGGGTGTGGTTCTGGGTGTGGCCATGAGTATGGCTTTGGATGTGATTCTGGGTGTAGTTCTGGGTTTGGCTATCAGCATGGCTTTGGGTGGGGTTCTGGGTGTGGCTATCAGCATGGCTTTGGGTGGGGTTCTGGGCGTGGCCCTGAGCAACATAGTGAGGATGGTCCTGAGCTCTGCTCTCGGTATGGCTCTGAACATTATTCTGGGGCCTGCAGACATTTTTTGTCACAGCCAACGGGTGGAAATCCTCTGTCTCACTACCGCAGCTGCTGGTGCTCTGCTTCCTAGTCTGTGAGGGGTGCTGGACACACCCCTGGTAGGAGTATCGTCTCTGACTGACACCCAGGGTGTGTGCAGGTGGACTTAAGGGCCCGGGGCTTCGGCTTGTCAGGTCTGGGAGGTTAGTCACAGACTGGCTCCGGCTGGTCGCCTCAAAAAACTTCATTCGTTCGGCGAAGGGAAGGATGTCGTAATCATCAGCTCTGGAGGATGAGCTCCACCTGGGAGCCTTGCCCTCATTCTGCCCCACCCCTCCAGCAATCCGCCTCTCCCTCTCTAACTCCGGTTGCAGTTTATGCTCTGGTGTCCAGCGCCAACGCCGGACTTTCCCTGCTGCTCCAAGCTCCTCGGCTGAATGGTCGTAACCATGCCGGACTGGTTCAGGCCGCTGGGGCACACGTGGAGGACACTTTCTTGTGCTGGGCAAAGGCGGGACTCTGGGCTGAGGGTTTGAGGGCTTGCTAAGTGGAACTGGAGTACATGACGCTGACTGCAGATTGGGCCTGAGTTCTGTGGTCTCCTGGCCCTCATCGCCATCCTCCTCCTCCTCCACGGTCTCGTCCCCGTATGCAGGTGCGCCAGGGCCTGGGCATTTCTGCAACTGCGCTTTCTTGCGCTGGATCTCATTTCGTAGGTTGGTGGCGAAGCGTTCATTGTGACGCCGTGACCTGGCCAAACGGCGCTGTCGGGACGTGCCAAGCCTGGGTCGGGTCTCGGTGGCTTTGTCATTCTCGGCCCGAACCTCCTCCAGCAGGGCATCCATGCTGGAAGCACCACTGAGGCCCAGGTTTGCACCGACCGGACGCTGATCGGCCTCCTTTTCCCCTGGCATGCTGATGGACCGGGTCCACACGTGCGAAATGGGCTCCACCAGAGGCTCCATCTCCTGCTCTGGACCAGTCACAGAACCCGGAGTCGAGCACCTGCTTCCTTCCAGCTTCCTGAGGGAAACGGGGCCACTAGCAGCACCCGCCACCTGCTCCTTGGGGGCGAGAGAGGGGGAAGGAGTACAGCAGAGCAGCCTTCCAGAGACGTCCAGCTGTTGCAGATGAGCAGACAGAAGCTTCTCTGGGGCACTATGCCTGTGTCCTCCGGTCGGCTGCCAGCTCTTGGGGGGAAGCAGCAGTTCTTCATCTGGGGCATCTGGTGGAGACAGGCTGGGACTCAAACAGCCGGCCTCAGGTGCAGAAAGGCAAGTGGCTGGACTGCTGTCCCTTGCTTTGGTCTGATCAAAGCTGAGGGTATAGTAGTGCCCCAGACTTCCCTCACACGCACCATCTCTGCTTGAATCACACTGGGATCTGCTTTGTCTAATGTCCTGCCCTGCCGGTGTAACTCCAGCCTGACAATCGGATGAATCCACAATACAGCACTCTTCAACAGACCCTGGGCACCCCCTAGTGGCCTGGAAGCTATCCCTGCGTGTGGGGGGTTGAGGAGGGGCACATGTCTCACTCTGCTCCCTGTCACAGCTGCAGGAAGATGCCTGTGCAGCATCCTCCAGAGGTTGGGACAGGGACCCAGGCTGTTGGTTTGAGCTGTTGGCCGGCTGCAGGGAGCATCTTTCTGGACATTGGCCCAGCCCACTGAGCAAATTGTCCATGGAGCCGGCGTCACCCTGGCGCAGGGACACCGTACAGTCAGAGGTGTTCGAACTTGCTGAGAAAGAGCTATAGGCAGAGTCCCGCTTGTCATTAAAGATGGCAGGGTCCACAGGGGACAGCTGTGACTCGTAACACCCCTGGCCAGACGGGTCGAGGCTCTCCATGCTGCCCAGTGAGCTGGTCTGTTCTGCGCCGCAGGGCTGGTTCCACTGCATTGATGAGTCACTGCAGAAAGGACACGTGGGCTTAGAGTCACATGGTCAATTCTGCCTGGTTGCATGATCACTAATTATGAAATATCCAATAGTAAAACTATTTGAATGTCCCAATGGCACAAAATGAGTGTAAACAGGCAAAAATTAAATTTCACATGCAAGTAAGCAATGAATATAAACTAAGTAACTTTTCTCATTAAACGATGTTGATGCAATCAGTTTTTTACTTGATCATGACGCAGGGGCTGGGAAAAGCAGGGTAAATTCTCCCTTTGTGTTTCACATTACATCAGTTTGAAAGGCAGGAAAGCAGGCCTCTATACCATGTATTTATAGAGTACAGTGAGCTGCAATTGTGAATGCTGTCATCTGGAAGTTTTCAGTAAGCCTGCTAAAAACAACTACAGGAAAATAGATTCTTCCTTAAATGTCAATGATTCACATCCAGTCTCATAAAGCAGTTATAGTTTTGTTAACTGCTCTGGAAAAAAATTGGACGGTGCTTGGTGAAAAATCTTAATGCAACAGTTAACAGTTTTATCTCGAAAATGCCGAGCATTTGGTGATATGCTCTTTGGTGGGGCCGAAAAAAAAAACATCTAAATTAAATTCTCAAAATAGCAGTAGCATCCTGTGTGGCGTATGTTGACTTTGGAGGTGAGATCATCAGCTTCCCAATGATTGTTTTTGTTTAAAAAGCTGTCAGAAGCAAAAAAATTCCCCATGTGATGATGCTGTCCCAGAAGGCCGTTGGGAAAGCCTCTCACTAGTTCACTGTTTAGTGTATGAAGCTTTTCATTGTATTACAAGCCAACTGCGTTAAAGAGACTTTTAAAATTTTATGTGCACCGCGCTGATCTGGTACACCCCCCATCCCCACCTCATGCAGGATTCCTCTGGACAATCTGGTTTCCACCCACAGCAATTCAGGTGACATGGAAACTATGTATTGCCCACAGACTGTGGACTGCTGTGTGTCTGCGGTGCGTGCGTGCGTGCGTGCGTGCGCGTGTGCGTGCGTGCGTGTGCGTGCGTGTGCGTGTGTGTGTGTGTGCGTGCGCCTGCGTATGTCTACAACATCCTGTGTGAACATCGTGATCCCCACACTGAATGAACAGTCACTGAAACATTATTACAAAACTGATCTCTAAATATTTAGGCTACCCTGGCAGCACCCTCCAAAGGAATGAGGACAACACATGGATTCGCACCCTGAGCCCAGGACATGTGCCTTTATTTTAGCAGACTCATCTGCCACATGATGTGAACTGCTGCATTGATGTCACTGACCACTGAATTCCAGGGCATGCAGACTCCATGCTGTCCAGGACATATAATGAATAAAACTGAAGTGGTGTACTGTGCTTTTAAAATGCTAATTTCACCCTGGTGTCCACTCATCTCCCTCTTACATAATGGCATGGGTTAGGGGGTGTTTATATCCTGCCCACTCCTATGCTTTTACCAATTTAGAAAACGTTAGTAAAAAAAGTTAGTAAAGCAGATGATACCTGGAGTGGCGGGGTGGTCAGTTCACTCACCTGTTGTCGCCCCCAGAGTGCCATGATGTGCTGAAGGGCACAGGGTGTAGCTGCATGGCAGGGGGGGTGTCTGGAGTGATGATGGGGGGCTCTGACAACTTGGTCAGGTGCCAGGAATGAGGTCTGATCACTGGTACACTTTGTCTTAAAAGAATTTTGGGGGGGACAGAAGAAAAAACAAACAAACATCAACACTAATATCTGGTAAGAGATGTTACACATACATACACTATAGCTGCCAGATCAAGACGGGCAAAGATGGACAGACAGACAGACCCAGTACTTGTGTGATACACGTCACACAAATTTGGTCCACTGAACTGAGACGCATCACTCACCCATGGAACTGGATGGATATTTGACGGAAGAGAGTTTCAGATAAACAATGACAAGAACCAAAAAACACCAATATAAAAAGCATATACGCACAGTCCTGGGCAAGTAATCTCTCCCATCAGTGCAATCAAAGAGTTTTCTGGATACTTTCACTTCACAACCAATGGCAGCCCATTCGTAACTCATCCATGAGACGTAACAAGACATGCAAAAAAAGATAGCTGAACCCCCATCACTCCCCCAGTAACAACCCACAACAAGTCACCAGCAAGGACACCGCAAAGCATCTGACACAAGAGATGCCAATTTCTCGTGCAACTCAGATTTTTTTTTTTTGTTTACACTACAAAGCCTCAGCCCTCTTTCAAAATGCTAACGACACAGATTAATTAGTCTGAGTTTGTCACTTTATCCGCCTCATTGCTATACAATCCATGATGATGTTTAGTGGTTGTTCCGGAGTGTTTTAATTATCCACAGGCGTGAAAAACACTAGTGCTGTAATTATTGTGGACTCTCTCTGCTGAAATGTCATCTTTAAATAACACAACACAGAGAAACATGCAAGTGAAGACAAATTAATCATCTACACCTTCCCCCTCTCCCCCCCAAGACCAGCATTCCCCAACACAACACCTGTATCCTGTTCACTCATAAACTCATCCTGTCTATCCAGTGCCCTGACTGTTCACTTCAAAAGAACTTGGATCAGAACTCATCCACCCCGTTTAAGGTTCATACACACACATGCAGTAAGTTTCTCTCTCGCACACACACACGCACTCGCAGACTAGTCATACAGAACAGCGGCTCTGTTGCAAACACAAACCAACTCCCGCTCGCCGAGTTTGTTTACATACAGCTAGCTTCATCTCCATAAACAGGTGCCTCTGCTATTTTCCTACCTCACGCTCAAGGTGACCTCCTCTCTCCTTTATCCCTGACTCGGCAGGCCTGCTAACAGGAGATGCAGAGCTGAAGCCGGAGTTTGTAAGGCGTAGGGCCGTTTAACGTGATCCCGGTTCTCCAAGGTAGAAGCCAGACACGGAGGCGTATGGAGCCCAGGAGCTTCAATGTGAAAGGAAGTAACAAAACAACTAGACACAAAACTGTGTCAATTCTCCCCCCCCTTTTTCAGTCACGCTGTATTATGTTGGCCAATCCCTGACCACGGAGAGTGGCAGGACAGCGAACTGCCAGAGAGCCTGCAGTGTGTGCTCGCCGTCGTGGCTCTAACTGAAGCCAGTTGCTAGAGTAGCAAGAACTTCTGTGCTCCCAGAGTACCTCAGCCCTGGCTCTCCTCCTCTTGGTGACGCCCAGGGGAAGGAAGCCGTCCTCAGACAGGGAGGAAGTAATGCTGGGCGGAGATAAAGGCCAAAATGCAATGTGACCGCGATACGCTGACCTCTCTTCATTGTTGCTAGAGGCAGCAGGAATGCGCGCAGGGGGGGCCCTCTCTTCCTTTTCCCATGACAGCCATCGGATTTGACGGGGTGCCAATCAGGAATGCCTCTGTGGGAGACCCACCATAATAGCATCTTCCTGCCCTTTCACACAGACGATAGTGACACTTGTGTAGGTGTGAACGAGCAGGTTTAATTGGTGACCGATGCTCAGATGAGAACATGTTGTTGTCTGATGTGATGGGAGTTAACATTACACAGAAAGGCACATCCAACATGGTGGTGAACGAGTCTGATAACCAGGTGAAGAATTAATCACACGTGGCCTTAGAGAGACTGACCTCTCATCTGCTCCTGCAAGAGTCAGGGCAAGTCAACAACTAATTTACTGAGGTACCATTGAGACAAATTACATACATCTGCACCCTCCCTTTGTCTGAGGTTGGGGGTCAGGATCTGACACAGTAACAGGACGGTTTCAGGCTTAGCGCTGCTGTTGCGGGTTATGAGCCTGGAGGTTGAGAGGTCAACGCAATATTAACTGGGTCATGTGTAAAAGGTATCCCAGTGACGCAATAAACCCAGGCCCTGCTAAACCACTCCTGGGTGTTCTGGCTCGGTCCATTAAACTGCACAATGGGCTCGTGGCTCGTTGGGTAGGCCGTTAGGCCAGGGTGCGGAAGTCTCCCGGTTCAAATCCCAGCCCAGCCACCAATGTGTGCCTGAGCAAGATGCTCTGCGGTAGATCCCCAGGTGCTGAAAATGGCTGGCTGCTGATTCCCTCCCTGGGGGATGGGTTAAATTCAGATAACACATTTCTAGTATGTGTCCTGCATATTTGGCTACAGAATCTGTTTTCCATCCCTTTCCATAAACAACAAAAAAGGGAAAAAATCAGGCCACAGAGAACAGATCACATATCAATAGTGAAGCTGGAGGAAGCTGGACCGGTGATTGGGGGGCTCAAAATGAGAACCCAACCAAACACCCCCCCGCAACAAAAAGAAAGCAAACAAAAGAAACTGGCTAATTAGTGTAGGCCTGAGTGAGCTCACCTCCTGGGGTAAGGGGGAAGCATAAAATGGACAGATATGTTGGGGGTTGAAGGAGACTGGTCTTCCTCTAGACAGAACAGTTAAAGCCCCCCTCCGTCCTTCCCTCAGCAGTATTTATTTTTCCTGGGCACCCATTCTGGATGCACGAGCACATTCCAGATAATGAGAGAGCAGTAAGACTGGGCAGCTATTAGAAGCTGCCCAGGAAAAGCCCCACCCCAAACGGCCTCCGCACACAATGCCCATCTTGTTTACCCCGGGCTGTGTTTGGCTGTTGGACCGGAGTACTGGGCCAGCGGATGCACTGGGAGAGCAAGACCCAACACCCCAACTAAAAGGGCGCAACAGATTGAAGCAGGTGTACTGGTGAGGGGCTCCGACTGTGACAGGTAGGACTGTGGAAACCAGATAGTTACATGGCATCAAATGGGGCCAGATGTGCCACGCAAATGCCACTATGTTATAAGTGAACGTTATATAAAATGGTAACAACTACCACTGCGCTTGATGAAAAAAAGTCATCTTCACTTTACGTGTACAGGCAGAGGAGCCGAGGTGGATGAGCCAGGAGCAGCTATGGCCTGGACACAGGAGCAGTTAGCCCAGTCATGGAATGCGAGGAATGCTGCTTGTCTGGATTGGAACGGAAGAGCTTTTGTTTTCTGCTCACTAGCCTAAGTGAGAGAATGTCCTGCTCCTCCTCCCAGCCCAGTCAGCTCAACTCCATTTCAAATTTCTGACCCCCCCCCCCCCAACGTGACCCAACTGCCACCAGCGTGACTAAACTTAACTAAATCCCGCACTTTGTCTAGCTGCTCACCAACTAAGAACTAGCTGGTAACACCAAGACTCAAGAAGAGGCGTGTCAGAACGATGCACGTGCTCCGCACCCGATTGGCACACACGTGCTCCGCACCTGATTGGCACACACGTACATTTCACACACACGGTTAAAGAAAAAAAGAAAAAAAAAAACCTCACTTTGGCCACACTTCCCCTACACACCTGCACCTGTCAAGCTGTCATCAACACATTTTCCACACCTACACCAGCATTTACCAACAGCCGTTTCAAAACACACAACATGGATACAGCCTGTTCTGTTGCGTACAAGAGCAAACGTAAAAAGCACACAAACACAGTGCAAAATGGCCAACGTGACCACACAACGTACTGCAACTGTGCAGAATGAATGAATTTATAAATATGACATATAATGACTATGAATTTTTGTAAAATGTCTTATTAAACTGTTGACAGGATACAATCAGTCTTTTTCATGATTATTTATATCTTGGCCTCTGTTCCGTGTCTTTTTTCTGTGCGATGGGAATGATGACAAAGCCAAGAAAAAAGCCGTGTGGACAGTCCTATTTTGAGAACGCTGGGATGGATGTTGGGATGGACAGGAAGTGATGGCGTATCATCATGTTCCCTCAGTACGTCCTGTGTGAGAGGATAGCAAGTCATGCCACCCACTCACCAATCCCAGACAGCAAATCTGGGTTCAGTTTAAAGGAAGACAGTGGCTGTGTGTGGGCTTTGTTTAACATGCATGCCACTGTGCAGTCTTTGGACTGGAGGGGACCAGACACCGGAATGACTAACTGCTGAGAAACTGTTTGCTTGTGCATGATTCATGCCGAATGGACAGACAGGTAAACTCATGTGTGCGGTCCACCTCGATTGGACAGACAGGTAAGTAAGGTTAACGTGGGGGGGGGGGGGAACGACTTAAGGACACTAAGAGAGGGGCGTGCAGACATGGCCTCTGGGAATGGGGTGATAATAGAATATGGAAGCAAACCCCTGCCGTGCTGCCGTTTATCCCCACACGTGTCAGGCCAGCTTTCCAGATACCACCCTTTTGGTTTTTAATTTAAAATGCAGTAAATCCCTCAGTTTAATTATAATTTGAAAATAGTGTATTGTGAACTTCACACTCCTATCCAGCTTGCAGACCCTTAGCTGTCCCAGCTGGTTAAATAATCATATGTAAAAAAAAATAAACTAAAATTTCCAGAAGTGGGGCACAATCGGACTTCTGGCACAGCCAGACTTGCGTCTGTTTGCGTAAACACGTCTCCAGAAAACAAAGGGATGTTTGCTGGTAGGCCTCAGCGGACAAGTCTGTCACACATGACTCAGGAATGTAGTAAAAGGAAACATAATCAAGCTGCTACAGATCAGATAACGACCCCCCTACCCTCCAAATACTCACCCTCTCCTAAAGCACTGTTTACTGAAAGTCTAAATACAGCACCAACCAGAACAACAAAGTGTACCTTTCTATCCCAGTGTTCTAGCCTACTGGCAATGGAATGCTGTGCAAAACACAGAAGAACTTAGACCCAATGCAAAGCCTGACAAGCAGAACTAGGAACAGACCCACAGAATGTCAGTTGGGATCACCTTCAGCGGGCACTCCTCCAGCCTGGCTTAAACACAGAAGACAGGCAAGCCTGTGTTCGTTAACTTAGCCGACGGGACAGCGACCGCGTGCTGTGGGCAGCAGGCTCCCGCGAAAGCAGCACGGTGCGTTGTGGGTTCGTGTCTCAGCGCAATGTTGCTTGAAGCACATGCTGCCAAAAGTACTCGTAGTTAATTACTTCAGTTCCATCAGTTAAAATGTTCACGTGAAAAACAAAGTCAAACTGAAAGTCTAAGTGCTTGTATAATCATTGACGCATTAGGAGGAAAAAAAACTTAAGTGCTTGCTTGGAGTGAACTTTATCAAAGTTAGCCAATAAGAAAATTGGTTGTTGCAAAATTAGAACATCTTATTGATGATGAGTTTCTATTTTGGCCATGGTGGATTGTAGTTCCAACCTACACCACTGTGGGGCAGTGTTAAATATACTACACACACCTCCCACCCAAAACAAGGTTATGGGAACTGGAAGTCACTACCCCCTCTCGCTAATGCAATCATGAGCCATAACACAAAAAAGAAAACATTCCACACAAACGGAAGAGCCGTTAGGGTGCGTCAGAGGTCAAAGGTGACCCCGCGTCCCGACGGCCGGCCGTGCTGACGTCACACATCCAGCAGCTCAGCCAGAGTAAACAGCACCAGCTACAGCGCCCACTCCACTCCCACGGCACGCAGGGAAAGTCGGGCACAGGGTGAGCTGTTTGTCTTCCCTCCCTGCTCTCGCTTCCAAGCGTCTCAGTAAGCTGACCTTCGGCTATGAGGAGGAGGAAGGTCACCTGACCACAAAAGCCGTACAGCGATAACCTCACTGCACATTTGCTGCAGTTACTTACCGTTACGGCACAGAGCCATGTGTCGTGTGGAAAGCACACGACTGTAAACCCGCTTGTGTTTTTACTGTTCTGCACATCACCTGCTCCTAACTTCCATCAACATCAACGAAGGTTTTAACACATGAAGACGAAACACACAGAGGTGTTTGGGCTGAGGTGTGGGCGGGGCTCATTGCTGCTGCAGCAGGTGTGCCTGTCCCTTACCTGCGTACAACCATTTTGAGGGTCCTGTAGGAGCCCTTGATGAGGACCAGGGCTTCCTGGCGGGAGCCGTAGAGCGCCGAGCCGCTGATGTTCACCAGCTCGTCCCCCACATGCAACTTCTTGCACTGTGCCGCCTTGCCACCCTCCTCAATCTGCAGCACAACAGGGTTCAGAAGTTGGGCACATAGGTCAGGGGAGAGGGGCTGGTACAGTAATACACACACGCACACACACACGCACGTACGCTCACACACATACACACACGCACGCACACAAAGAGACTGACAAGCATGAACACACATACCTGTGTAAGTGAATGTGCACAGTTTCAAGACCTGCTAGTACACAAACTATCACATGTTCACACTATTTAGAGCAACAGACAAATCTAAGATTTCAGAAACTCTGTATTACAGCTGCAAATGTAATGAGACATTAGACATAGCTGTCTTCTACCACTTCAATGCTTTTATAAGTTGTTTGGACGCTTCATTTTGAAGCAATTCTTGTTGAACCCATTACGCAGGGTGCGGGTTCAGTTCTTTTCGTCGTCAATTCATTTCCTTAACCAGTCACACATATTCAGGGCTAAGAAAATGTAACCCTCTCAAACCCCCTTCCATCTCTTTACGTCCATGTCATACCCCTGAAAGTAACACATTTATCCACCCAACAGGAGAAGAAAAAAATAATTTCAGTTTGAATACAACAGGTCAGCGTACAAGTTGAGATGAGGTGACAGAAATTTCCCTTTGATGTGGGATGTCGACATGGTGTTCTCCACTCCCATGGTCTGGATGGTAAGACATTCTCAGTATCTGTGTCCTCAGCTACCATGGCCACAAGCTCCCAGACATCATTGCTCAAGGCCTGGCGTGGAACTAGACAACACAATGCGGTCTCCTAGAGATGACAATGCCCCCAGAGTGCACACCCACGGCTCACCAAGAACCGAGGGCTCCCATATGCTTCCGTTTGTTCCTGCTGCCCGTCCCGGCTCTCAGATGATTAACATTTGGAGCAGCTCTAGACAAGTCAAAGAGCAGCAGGGTCAGGTCACAAGCTGGAGGAGGACGAACAGGCAGGTTCTCCGGCTGTCACCAGTCACCACAAACACAACCCACTGATCCTCCACTAGCTCCACATAACGAGGACGAGCGGGCTTTCAGGTGCAGCCCACACACACGTGTGTGATGTGTGAGGCAGGGGCAAACCAGGCCGTGTGCAGCAGGAAGAGGAAAGAACCTGTGGCTAGACCGACGGACACTTCTGGTCTTAAGTGAGTGTCCCACGGTTTATGCATGGGTCCTGGGACAGCCACAAGCCTCCAACTTCTGCTGGACCACAGGATCCCAGGAGAAGGCAGACCTCCCTGCGAGTACTACAGTCTCAAAATGAGGAGGACAAGCATAATTGCTCCTCTACACGTCCCACTAGAGGTGTGGGTGCTGCTTAAATGTTATTTTTGTTCCCAAATGTTTTTTTAAACATTACCATCCAGGCTGGGGGGTGGGCTCTCATGGAGGGGTGGAATCCAGCCTGGCTTTGGTGGGCACTCCTGGAAAAGCACTCTCTGTGCTCATGCTGTCCTGCTAGAACGACACTTGGCAACCAAAGCTGGATGTCAAGAATGCATGTATGGGACACATAAAGCACAGTTTACTGTATGCTTCATCTGCAGGGCTCTTCCCTCCTCTGACATGTAAACCTAGGGAGGAGTCTAGAACCTTTCTAAAAATGACTGGCCAGGTCAGTCGTGATTCACTGACTCCACTGTGTTGAGGAGTGAGAAGCTTCCCTGCAGGATCTGATGCTTTGTGCTTCTACATGTGAAACACAGCATCTCCTTGGCATGCAGAAACAGACAGCGCCCAGGTGCCCTGCTACAGAGCGGACCTGGCGTTAGCTAAACCCAATCGCCACCGACTGGACGTGCTCCATCTTCTTTATGCTTGCAAACATCAACCACATCCTGCTAGTGGCCCGAGATCACTCGCAGGGCTTTGGAAAATGCAGGTAAGAGCTGGAAATCCTAAACCAGGATTACAGCACAGTTCGCTGTAGAAGATCAAGTGAGCTGCCGGCAAGTGCATTAACCCACGACCCCTAACAGCATCTCCACTGTATCCACAGCGGCAAGTCTAATCACACCTCATCAGGAGCACAAATGGCTTGAACCCAGGCCACTTTATGTTTTGTGTGTGTGTGTGTGTGTGTGTGTGTGTGTGGGAGACACAAAAACAGAGCCAGGAAAAAAAAAAATTATATAAAAAAAAAAAAAAAAAAAAGTGGCGCGTGACTTCAGAGCTCCCTGTCAGTCTTTCCGAGAGGCTGTTTCACCTAAGGCCATGACTTCATGGAACACGATTTTTCTTAATTCTGCCTTGTTCAGCCCTTGGTTTATTAACAAAAGCCAGTCAGAGCAAATGCTGAGGAAGGAGGAGGGAAGGGCGGCTCTCAGCACTTCTGGGTAACTCTGGGGAAAAGTGGCCTTCAGCACGTCAGCCTTTCAGTGCCAGCGATGATGGGATAAGCTGGGTGTCAGGACCCACTGTGGGTGGGACCGTCACTCGCTGTCAATCACTGACCGTGTTCAACTTAAAAAGAACCAAAAGAGAGAGTGGCGTGACAGTGGGTTAGCACAGCTGGTGACTGACGCGGATTGTTTCGTCCATCGCCACTTGTGCCAAGCCTCGCTGCCTGTGTGGCACCACCTTTCTGCAGACTCTTTTTTTGCCCGGTTGCGGTTTCCTGGGCAGGGTCAGGAGGGAAATACCCGCAGTGTTGCTCTGTTCACGCGCCACTCTGCTCCTAGGCAGTACCACGCCCTCGTGTTCTGCTGGGCCCCCGCCATGGGCCCACGGCTCCGACCCCAGCTGGGAGCTCACAAAGACAGCCTTGTGCAGGCGCGCCTGGTCTCTCAGGAGCTACTGGAGAAAGAAGTTGAGAAGAAAACGCCACCTGAGCCCTTTAAATAGAACTTAGCATAGCGTCGATATTTATGGCCTTTTTATGTTTTAATTAGCCTTCCTTACGCAACACACCCTGAAAGAATGGTCATTTAGTTGAAAAGTGCTTTACGGAAACAATTTCCCTTTTACTTTGTCTCCAATTCATCAACGGAATAAAAAAAGAAAAAAAAAGAAAAAAAAAAACAGTAAAAGACTGAGGGAGAAATAAAAATAAAGAAGTTTCCTAATAGCAAATGACTGGAAACATTGACAATCTCATGGTGCCAACAGCTTTAACACAGAGTGTGGCACCAAGACGTCAGCATCCCTACTGTGAAGGCAGACCATTAGCCAGAAGATGGGTCTCCAGCCTCAACATTAAGTGGCCTAGCAGCTCTGCTCCTTGGGGTTAGAGGCACTATCAGACCACCCCCCCACGCAAGAGTGATGGTAAGGAAAGTCCCTGCAGAATCTCAGACTCACAGGATGAATATGCAATTCCTCTTTACCACTGCGACTCGAGACTGTGTCCCTCTGCTCTCTACTGTCCCCTCGAGGTAGAGACCACCACTGATGCTGAGATGGCCCAAGCTGGTCTGTGTTGTAAGGGGGGGGGCACAGTCCATGCCTTCTTGTTCTTGCCAAAGGAAATGTCACACCCACAGGTCCTGCCAGTGCCAGGGTGTGTGTCTCGGGCTCGATGCCAACCATTGTGCTGAGGATTAATCACCCTGGGTATGGCACTCTGACAGCTGCCCAGCCCAATCGCCCAATTCTCCATCTGTCCAGCAGCTGTTCCTCACGCTGCTCTTTCCCATACTTGTTCACTGAATCCCTATTCTCCAATCTGCATATCCAGCACCACGATACTGTCCCATCCATACAATCACTCATCGCCGGTTCATCAGTCTGGATGATCATTGTGATGCGTGTGTCCGACATGGTTACTGACAATCATCGCCCATCCAAATGTTCACCACATCATCGCCCATCCAAATGTTCTCACTGCTGTTCTTGTCCATTTCAATTTTTTTCAAGTCTCCATGTAATCAATCACATAAATGGCTGAACCTTTCTAGGTCTGCTGATCAAACATCAGCTGATCAAAGTCAGCAGCTGGCAACTAATCACCAGGTAACAAACGGCTACTTAGGCTGTGAGTGAAAGTATTGCCAGCGAACAACACACTACAAACCAAACTAGAGATGGCAGGAGGAGGAGGAAGTACGCTCCTGTCTTTCTCCACCCTAGAGAAAAACCACATGACAGAAACCACACAAAAGTACCTATTCACCAGGTAGGAATGGCACCCTGAATGGAATTCCAACCCATTTTAGGGCACAATCTCACACACACACACACACACACACACACACACACACACACACACACACACCTAATCACTTACTATGGGCAATCTGGAAATTAATGCAATTTAAAACCATACACAGATCCTTGCGACATCCTCGTGTTGTTTTCTTAAAGTCTAGAGTGAATGAATGATAGGCAGCGTGAGGGCCAGTTGACTCTGGCGCCAAAAAGACAACCTGAACAGCAATGTGACGTCTTACCAAAATTTTAGTCACCTGTGAATTTTAGGGATGGTGAAGTGACACCTAAAATAAAATTCCGGGGTTGAGAGTGGGATGCAGGGATACCATGCTCATCCCTGCACCGGGTCACAGGACCACCTCCAAAGGTATTGATTAGAAGTGCTGCAGACAAAAATTCAGCAGAGCCGAACCACTGAGAATCAGGTGACCCAGAGATACGGAAAATAAGACGACGACGGAAGCAGCCAGCAAATTTTACCACAACGCAAAAAGAATACATTTTCTGTTTTTACAGGCCAACAAATGGACTTCACGCTATGCCACCATACTGTGAAGTTTAATGCTCCATTCCCATTCCGTTGATGAAGCCAAACAACACAGATCGCGGGGGGGGGGGGGGGCGCGGCGGGGCGGGGGGGGGGGGGGG
>JABJVR010048701.1:0-23749 GCA_025773905.1 Chitala chitala | reverse complement strand
GTCCCATCAGTCTCTTAGGGTGACACTATTTCACCTGCAAAGGTAAGTGGAGCACTACTGGTTGAGTACACATCTCATGGGTGTGGAAGGTTTTCATGGGGCGTGCCTTTTTTAGAGCCTTTTTTTAGCCATTTGGAGTATAAAAAGGTCACCTTTAACAATTTATTATTGTCAAAAAAAATTATTAATAAAAAAAAAAAATCTATTAAGGACTCAGGCAACGTGCACACCAATCACCTGAAACACACTCACGTTGGGGAACTGAAAATTATGCATACCTGTGTAATGTACCACGAGAAGCCACATGTTAGACATATGGTTCTGTCCATCCCTATGATTATGTATTATGGATTATGATTATGTCAGTGTTGTTGAAGGCCAAAAAGGGATTATTATTCCAATATCAGTAGAGGTTAAAGGTGAGGCAAGCACTTAGATAAACAGTTAATGTTCTACTGTACTTTCAAATGAAGCCCCTGTTTGGGAGCAGGAGCAGGTGGGGATCACAGGATGCTTTTTAAAGAAATGGGTGGACTGTTGACATCATGTTCTTAATAACTTCTTAAAGACTATAAAGCCCCAGTGATAGGAACATTTGGAATGCCAGTGTCAAACACTGATGCTTACAACAACAAGCGCCACCTCCACACCTGGTGCCAGATGATCGTTAGCCTGAGCACTGCCTGAGCACTAATTGAATAATTAGTTTGGTTGGGAAACCAGACAACCTTGGACCCCTCCCTCCTGCCCACTGTGTGTAAGTTGCACAAACATTATGCTGTTATTGTATAATAATAAAGTTTTTACATAACCCGTTTTTACATAACCCGCTAAGTTTAAGTAGACCAACCTATTCCAAGTCCTCTAGAGTAGTAATGATCATGGAAAATCCTTCTACATGCTCACTTTTTGGTCACATTCCCAAGAATATTTCTGAGCAAGGCAGTGGTTAAAGAAAACAGGTTCTGACAAATTAGTAACAGTCTGGCTAGGAGACCTGTAGATGTTATCACCTCCATGGCAACTGCTGCTGCTTTCAGAGAAGCTGCTTTAACATCAGGGCCTTAATGCCTCAGATGCTCTGAGCAGCTCTCCATTCCCTGTAACTGTCATTTTAAGCATGTTTTGACAAATGGAAAGCAATGAAAAAACTAAATGCACAGCGAAAGAGATGCTGTGAAATAAATCAAAAGGTACTTTCCAAAACTCTGTGGTGTCTTGCTTTATTAGCAATACCTGAAATAGTGATATTCAGTTCAGAATTTGATAAAATCTTTATCTTGATCTTTGTATACCACTGAGGTAGACACCAAGTCATTCAGTTGTTGATACCTTGCTCCAGAATTAGAAATATTTATCTCCTGTTATCTGTAGTGCTCCAAGAGCATGCACACAAATAAGCAGTATTTTGAGAAAGTTGTTCATTTCTAACATCGTGGCCTGTTTACATTCTGAGAGAGCTGTTACATACGACACATAATGAAAGTTCATCTGAGATCACAAAAAAACACCAGAGGGCTTCATTAATCCCTTCATTTTTTGTTTTCTATGAAAGCTTGTGAGTCATAATCAGAGTTGCACAACATGCACATCCTGGTACCTTGGCCATTTTTCAGTTTGAAGCGCATTCTAAACGACGACTTTTGAACCGTCCTTTAACGTTCACAGTGTGGTATTGTGTCTTTGATGCTTAGTCTGTATACTTTAGACCTTTTTGTAATTTTCATAACAGTGTTTCGGTTACAGAGTATCGTTGCAGTCCGTTAACAGACTTTAATGTTATTTTGATTACACACTGTACCTAAATGTACTTCACTTGACTTGCAATGTTTGTTGTGTATTTTCAAAAGTCGGCAAAGTATCGGGCATAAAACAACAGTTGATATCTCCGTTGTCTTTAATAAATGTCCGTCACAGGGTTCTATGTGTGCAGAAGAGCTAGAAGTGAGACAAAAGAGGCATCGTTTTTCTGTGTTGTTTTTATACTTCCCTATTAGCAGATAAAGGCAGGATGTATTACAGAACACTTGTTGATGGTGCTGGTTTCTAAAAGTGTCCAGGCATCATAAACAGGAAATCACCAGCCTTAACTTTCGCAATAAGATTAGCGAGGTCCAGTGCTCAGCAATAAGAGCATATGTTCAAAACAGCACCAAATGAATATGCATAAATAAAAATAACCTGCAGTCCCACATGTAGTGCAATTAATATTTGAACTGAAAGTGAACTCACTGCTTTTTTTAAGTAAATTGTGAATGATGGATTATGTCCAGAAACCTTAAAATCTGTTTTTTTGTTTTTTGCATTTGGTTTTTGAGCTACCGGAGAAGGAGAGACAGAGTTCTGATGCTCAGTGAATGATAACTTCCAATCATCAAACCTCCACCATCAATATCTCATCAGGTCCTGGAGCAGCCAGCTGAGCAGGATTTGAAAGGGAGCCACTTCAGAATCTATGGGCAAAAAGGAAACTAATTTTGTTTTCTGTGGAAATTAAGTTTGACTTTGGTGAAAATTAGGTGCCAATGTCTGGGGAAAGTCATGTGAAGCTTACACCTTTTAATTACTCTTTCTACTGACATCACATATCTTGGAAAGAAGAAAAGTGACTGATTTATAAATCACCAACATGCCATCATGTGGCTACATCACACTTTATTCCTTTTAATGAATCTTTTTACAAAAACTGTACAAACAAAAAAAAAGTGTAGTTAGATTTCTTCCTCAGTTAAGATAAGTTATACATATAACATGTACAGGCCAGACAGGAGATAAGAACTTATTGAAGTAAATCAGCACTTAAATTTTTTTCATACTGCCCCAAATGCAGACTTTAAAAAGCATGAAGTTTTTAGAAGATTGTTGTGTTTCAAGAGAGGATGGCATGATGGTATCACTTCCTATCTTTCAGTGGGCTAGATCAGACGTGTTGGTGCAGCAGGCAGATGAACTTTGCTCAGCTCTTCCTGTTCCTCAGCCTAAAATGAAAAGTGAACAGCTGCCTGCATGTCTGGGCCCCTCAGTGACAAACCCACTTTGTTACGCGCTTCTCCTTCAGCACAGAACGTCAGCAAAAGCAGCACATTAATAATCACATTATCTACTATTACACATTTTAATCTCAAAGCTGCCTTCACATTACAGACAAAATGTATTTTTTAAGCCTTTAAAGAGTGCTTCTTAAAAGACAGTTTGTACAGTTTGGGGGGGGGGGGTTATTAGATAATTAAAACTTGTGTGACTGCAGTAATTATTTTATGCATGTAATATAAATATATAGGGTGTTTCCCCTGGACACCCTGTCTTTGCCATCGTTTTCTCCTTCATCCATGTATACTCTGTGCTCATCCCTCACTCTTTCTCAGATGTTCCCCATGAGAAAAACATTAAAACTCTAATACTTAGCCAGATTTGTGCCCTTGTAAGAATTTGCATTTTTACTTTTTTCATCCTTCATTAAGGGCATCTTTCAGCTATGTTTTGAGAGAGAGGATGTTAACCCTTTGACTAAACTAATCTTTGTTTGTATCCACAGCCATGAGAACTTTTTCCCACAAAAGTGAACTGTCCCTGACTGTCTTTACTATGCTCTATCAGATTTATTATTATTGCCGCTAATTTGTACCATTAACAATTTTACTTTGTAATTACAATTAGTCATGCATTATTTATGGGAATGAATCATAAAGAAGCAGATGCATGCGTGTGTGTGTGTGTGTGTGTGTGTGTGTGTTTGTGTGTGTGTTAGTGCTAACTGTGATTAATAAAGTTCTGGGAATAATGGATTATATTACCAGTTGCCACATGTATTATAGTATAACATCACTCACTTCACTGAAAAATATCACTCACAAATGATGTCAGAATGAAAGCAGCCCTGCTAATAGAGCTGATCTGCAGCTGTGACTTGTGAGGACAGTGTTCCCAGCCGCTGACAAATGCAGCTGGCTTGCACTTCTTCCAGACCTCCATGACAAGTGTGGTCAGCTTCCTGTTTGAAAACACTTGCCAGACTGGAAAAATTTTCCTACTTGATGGTGATGGAAAATTAAGACCTCACTGCACTGGCCAATAGGAAGTACACACCAGCTGTCCAGAAGATGGACTGTCAGGACAAAACGAGTTTAAGACTTGTCTTTGGCATGGTTTCAACACCTAACTTTAAACATGCAACCACCTTGGATGTTAGGATTATTAATTAGGACACACAAACCACACAATGACACAGCACTTTTAAAAACTCAAATTAGTACTATACAAAGTACTGCGGCCTGTTTGTAATACAATCCTCTTGTTTATGCCCAATTAGTCAGATTGTGGTTCATGTGCTGTGGAGACATAATATCCAGTATGGATAGAATAATGATTTAATGGAATTTTATATGAGTCACATGTAACAAAAATGGGTTTGGTTTACCATTAACGTTCTTAGTTTTTACTTTAAATTTTGGAAATAATAATTTGAATGTGCAGTTGTGGAAAGGTGTATTTCAGAATAATAAAGCACCATCCCACAAAACAAAGAGGTACTCAGCTGGTAGGTAGACAGGATGGGAGAACAACATGCAAAGAAATGCAAAGGCAATAAAAAGTAAGCTGTTTATTGAACGCACAGGATGGGTACCAAAAGAGTTTCCGTGGTAACAGCACTGAACTCCACGGTCCCTGAGATGTGTTTTTCCCCATCACACATCTGTGCAAGTGATCCAGATACTGGAGCATAAAGTACACAGATCAACATAATTACAAGCAATAAACATCCCACATTCTAATCTGCAGAAATAGAGCAAATATATAAACAGCATTATACATTCATAAACATAGTTATTCAGACACAAAAAAGCACAGTAAAAAAAAAATACTGTTTTGATTAATGGATTTACATTCACACCCACTGTGGGTTATTCTCACAGAGTCCGGGAGCTCTGTGCACATGGATGCTGGTGCTGCTTCACCCAAACTCTTCACTCAGTACCCCAGCTCCATCAGTTCACAGTTTAACAACACAGAATCTGCACTGCTGACTGTATAGGAAGGACTTAGTAGAAAATGGGGGTGGGAAAAAAAGCTGGAGAATTTTAAAATTTTAGCTGCCTTTTTACCAAGACACATTTCATTGACTTCCATGGATGTAAGCAGCATTATATAAAATTATTTACAGCAGGGACAGCAGTGAAATTATGCAACTAAACAATTTTAGAAACACATAAAATTGTTAGCATTATTTTTTTTTTTCTGAAAAGCATCTTTCTATTGCCCAGATTGTTTTCAACGCAACATATCAGACACCTACATTATTCAATTTGGGTTTTCTTATAGGACATTAAACTGAAAGACATAGATCCGTAGTCTCCTAACTAACACAATACTATTTAATAATTTAACAAAAGGGGAAAGTGCTTTATCATGATGTACCTTAGATAATTACTCTAACCAAGAGTACATCGGTAGAGCTGCCAGCTCAGAGCGATAACTGCAGCAAATGAAAAGGAATCACATCTTCACGTACGTGGTTCTGTCCGGAGTCTAGTACAATGTTTAAGAAATGAAAAGAAATATTTCCACAGTGGTATCTGCAACATGTAGTACAGAACATTACACAGAGATAACTTCAGCATATCAACTCAAAACATGAACAATTAAGTGCTAGGGATGTCCCAGTCCACGTTTGTGAATATTGAGATTTGTAAACCTAATACACTTTAGGTAAGCTTTCAGTTAACGGTTTTCAAATATCCATTCACAAAATATTTTAACAATTCGAGTCCTTTGGACCCAGTCACCAACATTTCTTATTGTCAGTTACTTTGTCAATTTTGTGTATTTTGTAAAATTTGTCTTGTGTATTTAGTTTGTAAGATTAGCATCAATTTGTTTATGCTCAGTGGAGTAAATTATCCTAAATGAAATGATCAGATTTGGTTCAGACAGTAACATCTATCACCCAAACTTTGGCCTGTAGTCTACCCAGGCAGCCTAATGCACAAGGAAAGGTTCATATTGGATCAGGACATCCCCTATTACACACATAATGATCTGGCAAAAAGGCTTATATACATACATAAATATAAAAACATATATGTGCATTCTATGAGAATAGCAAGAACGTCAGCCACATCGACAACATATGAAACTCGCTTGATTGCCTGTGTAATGCTGAAGTCCCTTCCAGCCAGAACACTTGCCTGTCTCCTTGTCCAATAAGGAAACGCTGGCATCAGCAGAGAAGGAACAGTCACAATGTGAGCCGCACAGCAGCCCAAAAGAACAAACACAAGCCGCATGCTGCCGTGATGAACAGCACAGCAGGCATGCCAGCCCGATACCACACTGGTCCCTCAGGCCTTTCAGATACCGAGGCCATATGGGACGAGGATACCAACAAAGAGGACGATGCTCCTAGAAGGCAACATTTGGAGGACACCAGGGTGTGTCTGGATACAACAAGCAGTGCACAGACTTGAATCTGGATAAGGAAAGAAAAGGAAACAAACTACTACAGTCACATGTTAAAAGCCAACAGCGCAAATGCTGGGTTCTCAAAAAATACAAGCTAGAGAAGATGTGTGTCAGGCAAGTGTTAGTACGCCAGGAAATGATTGAGGAAGTGCAAGGGAGGAGGTGTGTTAAAATAACGCCAAAATGAGTTACTCTGAGGACTGACATTGACTACTCTTCTCAGATGACTGTGCTAAACATGATGAGCTGTGTTACCTGGACGGGTCGTCCTCCACTGAAAAAGCCCCCTTCACGTTGATGATATTCCTCTTGTTCTCAAACATTCCGTAACTCAGAGTCACCTAGAAAATACACATTACAAAGAACGAAATTCACAATTTTGCCTCCACGTCATGGTAAGCGCACGCATTGTCTTTGCACGTCCTGTGATGTGCCTCGCTGTGGCTGGTCCGCACCTGTTTATGTAGCTCTGATCTGGGCACCTGCTGCAAATTCTCCAAGTGGGAGTGGAACAGGTTACTACGGATGAGCCCCACTCCCAGAACCGACTCAATGATGTAACCCACGGTGCAGTCATCCGGCAGGCGAATCTTCTCAGCCGTGTTCATGAAGTGGCCACCACTTTACCAGGTGGACAGGGTCGAGGTGAACAAACAAAAACCAAGTTATTATTGGATTAAATGCAAGCATTAATTAAAATATTGCTTCATCCTAAAATTATGATCTACAGCTATGCAGATGTCACAGTTCATATCCAAGGTAAGATTTTATTAGATTTCTTTTCAACAATATGTGTCACACTAAGATGTTCTCTTCATGGCAACAGCATTAATGGGAAGTTCAATTTAAATTTTCCTCCACTTAGATTCTAGTACACATGTACAGTGCTCTCAGTTTAACAGTGTTTAATTTTTACAGGATGTACTATATATAAAATTATATTTAACATCAATAAAACTATTAAGCATTTCAATTAATGTCTGTTTATTTCCAGAGCTACACTATTAAAAGCACTAGGCAGTCTAAGAGCTTCTGTTCACTTGCTACTGAGTCAGTTAGAACTGTGCTTCCCAACTGCTCCAACTTCAGGGTCCATATTTGTACTTAATCATTAGTGCAAGGTCCACACACAAGTTTAGTCAACAAACATTCAATTTTATTACTTTATTTTCACATATCTTGTCATTGTTAATTTTTTATAAAGTAAAAAAAATCGGACTACAGCAGAATGTGGAAAAATTTTAAAAGGGGTAGCATTCGCTGTCAGGAAGCCGTCCATTAGCCGCTACAACTGGAAACTACTTCAAAATAAAAGCACTGTACCGGAAATGTACATTAAGGTTTCAGGTTTTTCTTTTTTTCTTTTTCTTGGACAAATGTTACATGATCACAATTCATATGCGGTCTACTCAGTATGTACTCGTGACCCACTTTTGGACCGCGGCCCACCAGTTGGGAATCTCTGCATTAGAGAATACTGCTATGATGAAAAGGAAGGCAGTCCAGTGTGGAAGTCCTGACTCACCTAGCCCATGGGCTCATCTTCAAAGCCAAGCCCCGACTCAGACAGAAGCCCGCACCTCCAGTAGCAAACCAGAAACTCACTGGCCTCTGTGATGCACAGACACAACAGACACTAAGACCTCCACGGATCAAAGCTGTGGCTGTAGGAATGAAACGGCTATGTGCCTTGCCTACCATCTTATTGTCGGTGAGCCTCTCGGTGGCCTCGATGGGCCGGTCCAGGCTGGGCTTGCCGATGTAGACGTCCTGAGCGTGCGGGTAGCGTGACAGCAGCTTTACCAGAGTGTGTGTGTTCACGTAGTTATCATCATCCACATGGCAGAACCACCTGAAGAGTCAGGATACTGTTACTGCCACCTCCAGAAAATATTCTTTAAGTTTACATGAAAAGCATGCCAGAGGACTTCTTGAAAACCCAGTTTATGTATCATATTTGAAAACCTTTCAATTGTAAGAGCACATAAACACTTTTCAGGGATGTTATAGATACTACTGAGAAAAGTACTTAGAGTAGCTTTTAAAGAAATGTGTTTCTTACTTTTTCCCAGACTCAATGAATTTGTCATACTCCACTGCCATCTTGCAGGACAGAGCTTGGCGACTGTGAGCAGATGAGCAGTTGGTGTTGATGGCATGGTCCCCTGCGTTAGACAGAGCATAGGATGTGTGTCTTGTGAGGCTGCAGTGTGGCCCTCATTCTCCATGCAACCTTCACCTAAAGGAACCTGTTGCATAGTCTCAGTGCAATATCCTTTAATTTGTGTGTGTCCTGCACTACCTTGGACAAAACTAATGTGACTAAAAATATTAACTGAAAACATCTAATCTAATGCTAAAAATCTGGAAAACCTTTTATGAGGAGAAATCTGTGAAATGGTCTATGCCCTGAACTTCAGAAAGCAAAACTTTGAATTTAAATTGAAAAGGAGGATTAAATAATTTAATATCTAACTACAAAAACTGTTGATTCGGTTGTAGGTGAGATGACGGGACTGAGACTCACCTGTTTTCTGCTTCAACTCTTCATCCTCACCATCTGTAAAAATGTATGTCTGAAAGACAAAAGAAACACTGCTTAGTGAAGGTTGAGACAGACAGAAAGACAGACAGAGCGCAGCTGCAATGATGGTTTATTAGTCTTTATGTCACACCTTTGCTCATCATCACAGACACTGGTCTCAATCCTTCTCACGCTCAGTGAGTTAAACAAGTCAAATGGACACTAAAAGATTTAATCCTCATAAGAAAGGCCTCTTGCGCTTGACTTCACCCTCTCCATGGCAACCATACCCCACAGCATCCAAGACTCCATGCAACAAAAAAGAGAGGGCCCCCTTTTCAAATTTTTCTCAAACTCAATCTCCACTTCGTGATCAACTAATGAGATTACACAATAAGCACAGAACAAACGAATCAACCGCAATTTTACGGATTTCTTATATACAGATTCGTCTCTGGACCACGTTTCAGTTTAAACATGTACAAAATAAGTAAATGGAAAAATTATTTGTGTCTGATAAGGTTTCTCAGAAAAAAAAAATTAAGTAAAAAACAGAACAGAACTTTTTGAGTTTTTAAGAAGCAAAGGACTGAATTTACCAGCTGCCCCTCTTCCAGTTTAAAGTGCGAATTGTGCAACAGGACGCCTTTGTGTGTGATAAGCCTTAACAGGTGGGAGGTGTCCAGGGATAACAGTAGTACTCATAGGCTTGGGGGGGAGCTTAATGTGCACACCAGAGGCAAGGTGATCAAAAAGCACCGTGGGCCATTGTTGGTTTGTTTTCAACCTCAGGTGAGGCAGCACCTGGCACACAAGTCCTCTATTTCCTGCACGCGTTCAGACACGCTGACGTTTTCTCCTCCCACCTCCCGCCCCACTTATAAATACCCCACACGTTCTCTTGGCTATCTAAGGACATGCTCCCTCTTGGAGCAGAGAAAGAGCCGAGTGCCCCTCCCACATAGCTTTTCATGGACAGGCTCAGTACCACGCTCCAATCCAGTGGCAGATGTTGCATGGCCTGGCAAGCCTGGTGTCTCTGTTTGTTTAAGTAACAAGAGGAGTTGTACTGATGAAAAGGCCCGGAGACACCAGCCTCCACTCAAAGGGAGGCTTAATCAGCCGGTCAGCTGCTCAACACACTCAGGGTGCTGACAGAGGTGGTAAAAAAAGAACTAAATACACACTACCCAGTCCAAATTGTGTGTGTGGTAACCCCAGCCCCCCACACCAAAAAAGAAAAAAAAAATTCACACACACACATTATCTCCATTTAACAGAACAATGGTGTGGGTTTTCCAGCTGGGTAAAGCCTGCACAGGGTAAATTTTAAAAGTGCTTGCACTCATTAGCATACAGCTGCAGTGGTTAACTAAAGCACAGTCCCTGGGGAGGTGGGGGAGCACTTCTGTCTTTGTTTCTTTTCTTATATTTTATATTGCTGAAAAATCCCAGCAGTAAACCAGAGTCCTCAAGGTCAGTGGCAGCTGAGTTATTTGAAGAACACACAGACTTAAAGAATGTGTGACATAAAACGATAATTAGAACTACACATCTGAGATAATGCAAAGGAAGCCCGTCCTTGTGTTAAGAACAGAAAAGTTCAGCCACCTGTTAGATTATTTTATTTTCTTAGCCGAGTCATTGTTTAAAAGTTATTAGCTCATACCATGTAAACTATTTCTGCTGTAAGTGTAGTTTAGTAGCTAACTTATACATATAAATACTGTTAAGACATTATCCAGTTCAAGTCGTTCATGCAAGCTAGTGATCTACAGAACTGGCCTTTAGGATGACAGAAACAAATGTAGAACATAATGAGGACGTCCACTAGGATGAATGGACAAAGTCAACATGCTGCCCAGACGTGTGCTACCAAGTACACCCTTAACTTCTTGTCTCCCAGCCAAGAGCTACAGCTATCACTTTCTTCAACCCAAACTGCCAATCCTGCCTTCAAAATTGTCATTAACATTTTATTCTCACCTCACCAACTGCTAAAAGACAGAGTTTGGCCTGAGATAAAGGCATCTTTGTGATGCCCCCAACTTGGGCTCCACATGCCCTTGCTTTTAAGTTTTTTTTTTTTTTTTAGGTTTTTTACTACTTTATTAACCCCTGGAGGAAAATTCTCTGCCTTTAACCCATCCCCTGAGGGGAGCAGTGGGCAGCACACCTTGCCTCTTGTGTGCACATGCAGCACCTGGGGAGCTAGCATTTGAGTGTCTTGGTCAAGGACACACCTGGTTGGACTGGGATTCAAACCAGGAGAGTTCCACATCAAAGTCTCATGTTCCACCCATTGAGCTACCAGGCTGCCAAAATATTAGCCTCCATATGCCCTTGAATGTAGCAATACAGGCAGGAGGCAGCTTGTACATTAATTTTTTTCATCTGACTATTCGTCGTTCCACAAGTCAATGCTCTATTCTAAGCCTTTCTCGTTGTGCAGTATGTCTCACTCAGTGCAGCCTCCAGCAGGCTGAGCCAAACTACAGGTACACTTAATAACACCCTAACGAAGATGCACCCTGACCACTGATTTCATAACCTGCACACTAAGCCAAGCATTTGGTATTTGCACAGAAATATAGCTGTTCAATTTTAAAGCTTATCGTTCACAATGGACAAGTCATATTGTTCTAGAGTACAAATTTAAAGAAACACATGAAGCTGTAAAAGAATAAACCTCATGCTAAAAATTCTATTCAATTTATTTTTATATATTGCCTTTTGCAACAGAGTTGCCCCAAGACACTTTACTGGAAACTGGTGTGCAGAGGAAATTGTATAGGCTATTTAAAAAAAAAAAGATTATCTAACAAGAGAATTATGTTAATGTCAAACTTTTATGGGCAATTTACAGATAACCTTATCAAGAAAAAACAAAACTTACACAATGAAACGTAGCAGAAATCTGCCACATTTAAATGAAATTGCCAGGCCACTTCTGCAAAACTAAGACAAATTTTCAGTGACACTCAGCTATCTTGTCATGAACAGCAGGATGTGGAACCATGTATTTAATCTGTGTTAATCCGTATCACTTTCTGTTCATCACTTGACTCTGGTTCTACTTCCTCTAGGCTGTGATGTGGTTTCTATAGCAACTAAGTGGAAAGGATCATGGGTCCATAACAGGCAGCCTGCACAAGAAGGTTGAATCTTCCTCACCATGTGAGGTGATTCTGCAGGAAGTCAAGACACGAGTGCACAAAGAGCAGGTGGCATGAATGTGGGGGAACACACTCACCTCATCAAAAGGAGTGCCGCAGGTATTGTATTGTAATGAGGAGGGGTTTTCATGACTTCAGGCACAATGCAAACCATGTCTTACTGTCCACTAGGGCAGCCCACCTACTGACCCTTGTGCCACAGCACACACTGAACACATAAAACACTCTGCCACTGACTTTACGTCTGCTGTGTGCCTTGCTATCCAATCTCATTTGGCAGAACATAAAAGACAATAAAAACTCCAAGAGACCAAAGGCCATGTCTCCAAAGCAAACATTAACACCTATTTGTGCCTCCACTGTAAGTCAGTGTGTATATTTGATACAGTTTGTTCAGAAGCATACTGAGCAGTTGCTTCTCCGGATATCTCTATCTGTATGTTAAGAATGCAGATATTTGCACTGCGGGCACTGAATGCCCTTTGTTCTGTGCTGCCTAGCCACCTGGCATTTTTCCTCCAATATATCGCAGTTGAACTTCATGCCGGTTGTGTCTTTCATGTCTGCTTTGTCCCCCAATCAGCTGCCTCATAACCACCCCCACTCCCACCCATCAACCCCCCTTATGTCCATTACACAGCAAAGTACATTCAGTGCTCTTGTGTGCTGCTGCTCCTAACACTGACTGCTGTGCAGTGGATGAAGGACTGCGTAAAAAAATCTGTTAACAAAAAGATGGTGTTAGGATGTTTGATCCTGATATTCCCTGAAAACGCTCTCCTTCACGATTTGTGGTGCAAAATTGAGATTCCAGCAACATTGTGGCAGAATGGTGAGAAACACCTGAAACCCGAGGGAGAGGTTTTATCGTGGCTTTTGATACTAACACACCCCCAACAATGCCCACTGTCTGACTGAAATTAAGTGAATTAATGCAGCTATTGTTCCCGGCTTTTAGTGTCTAACTAACTGTGTCAAGCATATCTGAGAAATCTGATCATTTGTACTATACTACAATATGGAAACGACTTTCTGATTTAAACAGGAGATCAACCATGAAGTGAGCTCTAATTTACATATCAAATTTGGTAACTGCAGAAACATCTGGCAAGGTAAGGTTTACATGCTACAGTTTACATGCTTGACAGAACCACCCAGAATGCATTTCCCATTTTCCTATTAATGCCCAGCCAAACACAGGCCAGCTGTGAGGGCAGCCAGAGTCAGTGTGCACAGTGTAAAAATTATGGACCAGATGCTCTTCCCCATTAACCACATCTAACATCGGCGGTTGATCCAGCCCTCAACTAGGATGTGACCAGGCGTTCTTTTCTGCAAACAAAACAGAGGCCAGAGTGGGCTCCTGTGTTCCCACAGAGGGGGTGACAGAAGGAATCGAGGAAGCTATTATTCAGCCCTCAGAAAAGGGGCTTTGTTACAGCCCGGCCAGGCGACAGGATGGACCTGACGCTGCATAAGCACCCCCACCCCCTCCTGCCCCACATTTCCATGAGCCCCCCCAGAACAAAAAGGAGAATGAGGATGGGGAGGAGGGGGGGAAGGCCCCTTGGGAACTGGTCTCCATCTTCTCAGTACTTGCCAGCTGATGTACATGGAGGGGTCCTGTACTTCTTTTTCATGAGTGATGGTCCCTGATCAGACTATGCTTTCATGAATTTAACTCTACGACCGTGAGCATATCACACTTCAGTACTGTATAATACCAATGAACTAAATAAATTTTAAATTTATATTTAATTATGGGACCCACAAAATTAATGATAAGTTATAGATAAGAAATATAATTTAGTCCAGCCAATATTTAACATGAGTGTTATGTACTACATTTCAAAATACAAAACAGTAAACTGTTTTATACTGCGTGTTACAAGCGCTAAATTGGACACCTTCATAAGAAAATGCTGCTGCAGTTTATTGAGATGTATAATGATTTTCACTTAATGGCATGAACATTCACGTTCCACTAACATTCTCTCGTTCATCTCTTAAAGTGTATTTTTAATTCAGTACTGTCTGAAGCATCTGTTCAGTTACGTCAATATAAATATAACTCGCATAGTATACTGAATTTGATGTTAACGGGGCCCTTATTATACGACACGATTATAAAAGTAGTTACAAATAAAACGCTGCGTTCATTTTCCGGGTAAATTGAAAACTGTTATATTTTTGATCTCCACCGAGTCTCCTGTTACGCGGTGCAACCTGTCTTCTTCAGAGCACACTTTCAAGTTCAAAGTGAAAAGCAATCGTTTACAACAAGATTACGATGTCCCTTACTGCTGCTCACCTGTTGCGTGTTTCGTGAAATCCACGTATCTAGTAGGAGATTCAGCCTAGATTGATGGAACTTCTTCGTGGTCTTCACAGCGATGAAGACATCGTTCGAGGTGATGTACTCTGCCGGAGGTGCCTCTGTGGAGAATGTGGTTTGCGGTTCAGGTTTCTCCACTTCTCTCTTGTCCCGAGTTAACTTGGAGAAGTAGGCAGAGAAGACTTTCTTTTCCGATGACTGTGAACTGTCAGCTGCGTGCAGCAGATTGTCCAGACTCTGCAGCGTGCGCATCCCCACCTCGCTTTCCTTCTGGATTTCGTCCACGCGCTTTCTTGCGTGTCGGGCAGCAACTAACAATAATAAAATACAGGTTACAGCGGCCCCAGATATTGGAATCAAAATTTTCTTTCCGGAGTTTTTCAGCATCTTTGCATGAGATTTTTTAGGAAAGCATAAATTTGAAACTTAAAAGCAGCATGAAACAGTGGCTTCTATGTATTCCACTCTAGTGATAATAACCTCCGTGGGAAGTGTGCAGCGTGCTGCTCTGCGGAAACGCACCCTCAATATGCATACACGCTGCACAGATGGGGACCGCTTTCTATACACTTTCTTACTGAAAAGCCACACCAGCTGGGCGGTGCATGGCAAGAATAACGCCTCAGAGCTATGCAAGCAGTGCGACAGTGGGTGTTGTTTTGCTGTTTAAACCAACCCAAAAAAGGAGGCTATGGACGACGACAGAGCACGTGGGAAAATAGAAAAAATAATACATAATTATAAAACAAACAATTATTTGGCCAGTATAGTCTTCTTTCGATATGTGCATGTGACAGGTAGACGCGATTGTCTGTAAATGAAAGGTTCAGTTGTGTTGACCATCAACTTAAAAGGAAAAACTGATTTTTTTACGAATTTTTATGCAATTATTAATGATCTACATAATGTCTGTTTTAATTAAATGTTATTATTATTATTATTATCGTGACAACACTATACTAAAAACTAAAATCCCAAGAAATTTACATAAACCTCATAAAAGTTACAGTATTGTTCCGTTAGGATGCATGGATATTGGATATTGTCAGGTATATTTACAAAGTTTTTGTCGCTGTTATGTTGCATTCCAGTGCGTTTGGTATTGTAACTTTTTTAAACGTTTGGACTTTATGAAGATCAGATAGGAAAATTCGGCATCTCTCACCTTCATTACTGCTAGAGGTGGGATGAATCGTATGCTTTGCAGTGTTTGTCAGATCCGACAGACATACCATGGTTCTTAGAAAACTGGGGGATCCACCAATTAATTCAAATTGCTATATATGTTCGCCTTAATAGTTTCTTAGTGAATGCGTTGTGTTGTTATAGATCAGCATCTGCAAATCATCCCTAGCCGTTACAATTTCAAAACTAAAATGCAACTGCGCTATAACGCAGTTAAAGACGTTTTATGCTGCCCGACACAACGGGCAAGTATTTATTATGTCTTAGAATCATTATCCCAACAAAGCTCTGCTGATATATAAAGGCAATCGTAAAATGTATCTCCTTTCATCGTGGTTTTTATATGAATTCTAAACATTTTCTGGGGAAAAAAGTGTGTATTAAAAAACGGAAACCGATAAGATCGGGTGTTAGATTTGTTACTAAACAGATTCTAGACAGGTGGTGACGATACTGTCAGACAAGATGGGTGACTGTCTTCCAGGAAAACAATGAAGCAGGTGGACGAGCTGATAGAGCAGCTACACTTCGCCTGCAACTGACGGTTGACAGCCTGAGTCTGCCAGCTATCGCTGATTTACGACTGGCACTGGTCTCCCTCATTTGTTTGTGGTTCTTTATCTTCAGGATTTCTTTGGAGCAGGTGTTCTCATTTACGAACGTTTAAAGAGATCGAGCGCACGTGCAGGGTGCCAAGAAGTTGACAGGGTAGCGTGACGGTCCGAAGGACACGAGCGCTAAGTCAGTCAGGTCTTTTCTAAAGCTTTGCACGAGTCATTATTATTTCACTTTTATATTTAATATTAAAAATTGTTGGTATGATGAGGCTATTGGGCCTAACAGCTTTAACATTTTTTATTAAGATAGGACACTCTTGCTTCTGAACAAATATGCAACATTTTTCACATGTAGTGGAGTGCCTGCACATTTCTCTACAGTTTGGTCTGCTCGTTTGACCATGCTCAGCTGTCAGTGACAAAAGCCTTTAAACAGTTGTGCATTTCTTTGCTTTAAGCCCTGCGTCTATTGTTATTGAAATTCCTGCTCAGGGGTGCTCAGTCAATAGGGGTGTTTGGAGGAGGGGCAGGGGCGCACATGACCCTGAGCGACCATGCCAGTGTTCTTCTAGGCCTGCAGACAGCCACACAGCTGGTGGCTAGAGATCTGAATGTATTTTATTAGTTTCACCCTACGCATACACACACACACACACCCCCAAACAATGTTTAGAGAATTCTGAATTAGTTTATTTCACATTTCTGTGTCTTCTTGTGAAGAAAATTGAATTATGTTGCCCTTCCAAATTGAAAATTCCTCACTATGATGCATGGTGAAATCATGGCTTGATCACATTTAGTTTTCTCAAGATGTAAGAATAACATCCATGGAGTAGATTCATTTCAAATTTGATTCATAACTAGTTATATACCATATAATTTACTGGGTTGACACATACAAGTCATTATTTAAAGATAAAAAAGCAACATAGTTCAGTGGGATCAGCATCTTTTATTTTCATAAATGTTTCACCCAGAAACAGGAGCATTACGTAAATTGGTGAGGATAAACAATGTTGTCATCAAGTGAGACTTGATTCCACTTCCCGAGCTTGAGTCAGCACATCAAACACAGAAAAGACATACACAAGAAATCAAGTAGGGTTGCTTGATCCTCTATTCTATGTTAATTTTTTCAAGTGTATTTTGGTAAACCTCCTAAAGGTTTGTGCTCCAGAGCCTTGGAACAGTAGCAGTATGTCTTGTCACCACTGGATATTACTTGTAATTTGCTGAACATGTACTGTATTTGTCTTCCTGGCCTATGATCATCTGTGCTTGCTAACCCTAACAGCCCTTCTCCCAATGCCTTTGGCTGACTCAAGCCACTAATGGGAGTCACAATAAATATTCTTGACCCTCCTCTCTTTGAATTCCTGTGTGGATTCTTAATATGTCACAAGTGACCACAGAATTCCTCAGCATTGAGATCTCCATCCCCACAAGAATGCCTGAATGCATTACTTCTAAACAATGTGGCACTTCATTATTCCTGACTGTATCAGTATTTCTAGGGTCTGTCAGTTCTCCTAGGTCCACAGAGCTATACAGCATAGGTAAGTCCTGCTAGCCTTTTTTTTTATAGAGGAGTTACTGACTTAAGCCACCAGTCCATACTTTTTCTCATTTGCAGTGACTTGCAGAACTGTTAACAGTTAACATAACCGGAACAGGCATGTGTTGTTTTCAAGGTGTTGTCATTCGGACTGTTGCACTGTAATATTTTATAACAGTGTAATACCTGGAAAAGATGGAAGAAAAATATAGAGCACGGATGCATACAAGCATGCTGGGTGAAAGTTTTGTGGCTTATGTGACACCAGGTCACATAAGCCACATGTCTTTGCACTTTAAAGGTTGGTTTATACTCAGCGCAGCTCGATGTGACATGAACAGTAATACAGGTGGCATTGGTGGACGTAGTTGTGCATGCTATTCACTTGATACTGTCCACCGAGCACAGAGTGAGAAATTGTCACAGTTATAAAAAAAAAAAAAAAAAACTTCTAAGTGAAACTTTTATTTATAAGCAATTATTATTTCAGGTCAGAACACAGTTTCATGTGAGTCCCCTCTCCTCTTATCGGTGATCTTCATCTTCACACGGATGTGTAGTTTTCACTCGCTTTTGCAAGTGTCCATGTGTACTTTTAATATGCTGCTGGTTTCATGTCAGTTATTCTGACAAGGATGCTTTTTCGCTGAGATGATGATACATCACAAACGTGGAGAGTTCCAAACCTCTTTGATAAACTCATGTTGCACTCATTACACTATCATAATATCACCATTACACACAAAAAACACGTCATCCACAACAACATTAAGCCTTACTATGTCATTCTATCAATTACCCAACTGACTTTCCTGTACTGGTTTGTGGGTGGCCTGAAGTCTATCAGACAGGGCATGGAACTAAGGGCAACTTTTTGGTGTCCAATCTATCTAATGAGAAAGTCTTTGGGCTCTGGAAGGAAACAGAAGAACCTAGAGGAAACCCATGCAAGCATGGGGAGAACATGCATACTATAAACACACAGGTTTACAATGGAACCAAAAAAACCTTTACGTTGTGTCTTTTAGCAACTGAGCATGTACCATATCATAATTGCCCTTGAGCTGTTGGTTGCCCACAGGCATTCGTGATGCTAACAGTTGAATTTTGTTTGTTTGTCTGCTAGTGGAATACTACACATTTTCTAACACACCAGAATGGCTGCACAGACTATCTAATTCTTGATTTCGACAAAGGCAAATATTTTCAATGCCGAACAAAATAAAGTTGTCCCCGACCAGCCATTGTGGTTGCTTTGTATTGAAGGGGATGTGTGCTTTGTGTTTATTTAGAGGATACAGTGAATGGAGAGTGTGTTGGGATTCAGGAAAGGTCTGGAAACCATATGAGTTAGACTTCTTTTGCCACAGGCTTGTGTTACAGTTGTTGTTCCTGAATATGTTACCAATAATCAGACCCAGCTATGACTTTTTCTGTCTTTCCCTGATTTCTCAGTTGGTCTTGTCTTCTGAGAGGTTCCTTCACCCTTTACCCTAATGTGTCACTCTTGCAGCCCTGTTGTTTGTATTCTTGTCATGCTTTCATCTTTCTCATTCTTTCCATGCTTTCTGAGTTTTTCCAAGATGGGATTCTGTATAATCTGGTGTTTTATTGGTAACTCTCCAATGCTGGGCTGTTTTTTCCTATAATGGAGGCTAAAACAAACTGCTTATGATTGCAGTCAAAAAATGCATCTTAAAGATTGATTCATTGCACAAGGGCTTTAATGATTTTTCCCCCACTGGTTTTCTTATTCACCATGTCTTATATTGTGTCATATCCATTTAATAAAATACAATTTAGGTGAGGCCACAATTTTTCTCCTCTAAAATTTGAAAGAATCATTTGTAATCAAGGCCTCTGCCAGCTTTTTTAATTCCAATGTGTACCTTGTGATCTGTATCCCAATGACTTTAAGAGACGCATCTGGATTTTATTGTGAAGAAACACTTTGTCCGAGCAAAGCTGTGTTCATTTTGCTGTAACACTGAAACTGAAGAAACCAGCTATTTTATGGTGGTTCTATCCATTCTCTGTGATAGTAATATATTTGTGTACTCTGTGATAATTGAGACAAAACAAAAGCAGACGATGTTTATTTGTCTTTCAAAAGGGCATGCTATGCTGCCGTTATAGTCCCTGAAGGGACCATGTCACAGCGTCCTGTCCGGGCAGTGAGGCCAAATTGTGAGCCCCTCTAAGCTTTGTGCATGACTTCAGAGCCTATCAGCACCAGGCATCTGTGCTGGGGGATTACACAGAGACCTCAACTTTAACCCCACCTGATTTATGTACTCTTTACCATTGAAAAAACAAATTAACCCACACCCTTTAATTTCTGCAAACAGTGAGTAATAAGTTACAACTATTCAATTAGCCTTAAAGGCTGAGGTAACATAAGTTGTTTGCAAACATATAGGGCTACACGCTCACTGAAATGTGTAAAGTTTAGCACCCGTCAGTTCTCATACTTTATTAATATGTTTTTTGCATCAGTTTGTTGAAAATGTATTCATATATACTGTCATTGTTTCCCAAGAGTTTGTTGCATAAAAGATTTTGTGAATGGTAGTTATTGCACTACAGCTGAGTGGAATTTCAGGACTTTTAACTCTAATGAAATAACATTACATCATTTGTTTAGTGTGGAAAAAACATCATAGATGTCAGTATGAACTGTGTACATATGGACGTTTTGTGAGGGCCTTCACTGGAAAAACAAATATCTCATCACACTGGATGCAGTCAGCACAGACTGTGCATTCTGCAGTCCCCTGTAGACCTGAACCACCACAGCTTATACCGCCTATTCTATACATATAAACATTGAGATGTCCTGGGAAAGGTTAATGAAGTTAAAAGCTGCCCTTAAAAACCATCATCTGACGAAAGTTGGGTTAATTCAGATGTTAAGAATGTGATACTATGTTCCCAATGTCTTTGTGGTAAAGAATCCTATGCTTCCATGCTCTTTGTTACATTCCTTGTATTGCCTTGTATATTTTTGAGTAGTAGCATTGTTATGAGTCTTGCTTTAATGATACAAAGTTTGTTGGTCAACCTCATCCCCAGCCTACTGTAGTTTAAGATTAGTTTATCCTCTAAACCCTGACGGACTCTTCACTTCCAACATGTTGCTTAAGGTGACCTGATATATTCGGTGTTGCTGTTAAACAGCACGTTCTTAAAATGACCAGCTCCTTTGTTTTCATTTTCTTTTTTACATAAAATTGTCACGCTGAGCGATAAAAACTTTTTGTAATAGAATGTAATAGAAAACTGAAAGGGGATTGATCATAGGTTACGTGTTGGTTCTGCAGTGAGGCAGACACTATACCAAACCTTAGTGATGAAGAGAGAGCTGAGCCATAAGGTGAAGTTCGCTATTTACCAGTCGGTCCATGTCCCTACCCTCACCTATGGTCATGAACTTTGGGTAATGACCGAAAGAACAAAATCACGAGTACAAGCGGCCAAAATTACCTTCGTTCACGGTGTGGCCAAGCCTACTCTCTAGAATTGGGTGAGGTATTATAGATATAGATATAGATGTAGATATAAATATAGATATAGATGTACATATAGGGCTATAAGTTCTTCATTCTGCTTTTGCAAGCTATCTGTCCCATCTATATAGAAGTGCTTGTTCTGGAACATCCTGCACGCCATTAGGATGAATCAGACCAAGACTGGAACTGAGATGAATTAAGATATAAACTGAAGAGTCTAGCCAGTGCTGTGTTGTGTATGCTGTGAGGTTTTTAAAAAAGGATTCAACTTACACTGTGGCCTTAGTAGGCTCTCGGCCATCCATAACTCTGTTCAGCTTACATGGTGGGAAAATGGATGGATGGATGGATGGATGTATAGATTCAGTTTAAAACCTTTCCTGTAGAATAGAAAACTGAAAGTGATTCTCCCCAGAAAATGCTTCAGTGTGTTAGTTTTTAGACCAGGAACTTTGCACTGTTGCAGAAATTGTAAAGTGCCACATATCTGGTACAGCATATAGCTTAAGTAACTATAACATTGTATATTAGTGTTAGACTTGATATTTGCAGAACAGCTGTATGTCATATTACATTTTTTATTAGGACAGCTTGTTCTATGGTAGACAGTGTTCTGTTATGCACTATGAACACTGTTTTTAATGAAATAATGTTTAACGATGGGAAAGCCCATTTGCGAGCGAGTGTAATTCGAGAGGCACAAGAATGAGGTGGCTGTTTGTGTGTGACAAAAGCCTCAGTCCCACACAGCAGTTGCAGCAGCTTTCAGAGTGACGCAAGTGACTCCACTTCAGACTTCACTGCTGGCGTTCTGCCAGCTTCAACCAAACAAGCAGCACCTGCAGCTTGAATTCTCAGAACTGTGGGCACAGTAATTGAGCAAAAAATTAGCAGAATCTGTAACGGCATTTATGGGGTGCAACTCTCACCAGTCATCATTGAGGACCATCCATCTGTTTTCATTCAAATGGAAAAATACAGAGCTTATAGGGGCAAGGTTAAAACAGCACCAATCATTATTTTACAATGTAATGTTCTGTTGATTCTTTTTGCAAAGAGTTTAGCAGTCTGGTGACTCAATGGGTAGGACATTAGCCCGTAATGCAGAAGTCCCCTGGTTTCCATCCCAGTCTAGTTACCAGGTGTGTCCTTGAACAAGTCACTCCATGTTAGCTCTCCAGGTGCTAAAAAATGGCTGTCCTATGCTTCACGGTGGATGAGTTAAATATAGAGAATAAATTTCCTCATTGTGGGAATAATTAAAGTAATTTACCTCACTGGGTTTGAGTGAGTATACAGAATACAATATTAAAGCTTATCCCTGCACACCATGCCACACATGACCTGGGTCTCTCTCTGTTGAACACATTTCCCTAAGGATTTGTTTAGACTCAAAACAAATTCTAATACCAACTTAAAATGAGGTTAGATGGTCTTTTTGAACAACACATGAAACAGCAGTGTTTACATTTATAGTAAAATGCAAACACATTAGGGGACAGTGGCTGATTCCCTGAATATGATGATATCAACGGAGGGTGAAAAATAAAAGAAAAAAGAAAAAAACAAAGCAGCCTATCCAGATATGGGATAGAAAAGACAGGTCTGTAATCAATAAAGTCATTCATGAATGTGCTTTGTTGAAATGAATGCACACTTTAGAGAATTTTTTCCATAGTCCATCTGCTACCTTGGGTGTGGGACCTTTTCTAAAACACTGTTACAATAAAGGATACACAATAGCCTTTTAAAAAGAAGCTGGTTGCCCATATGAAGCATATAGCTATCAGATTTGTCAGCAAGTAATGAATACTGCCAAAGTCTCTATGCAAGATGCAGACAAACATGGCTGTGAGAAGTCAGGGCAGTATAGAATGGGAGTTTCCCTCTATCAAAAAATAACTCAACCCACTACAGTAAATGAATGACATCATAAATAAATAAAAAGACAAAGGCTCTGACTGAATAGGAATGGCAGAACTGGAACTGTACGGGGAAACACTTGAGGTAGGAGCTGGAAGATGAAGCACAGGGGCTCCCATCAAGTGACTATGACAAAAGTCAGGGTGACTGTGACAACATCCTGAGACAAGAGGAGCATGGAAATGTTAGCACAACAAACAGCTTATCCACAGGGATGTATGTGCAAGTGTTCATGGCTTCTGAACAGAATGGTGAGAACAACAGTAGCTCATGAAATTAGGTGCCAACAACCCAAATGATGCTTTTGTAAGCATTTATAAAATTAATGTCCTAAGCAATGATTATAATGTCAGGGCATCCTCAGCATCTTCAACTCTGCTGCCTCCAACTCTACCTCCTGTCTCTTTGTCAGTGCCGCTGCCTCCAGCGCATACAACATAGCTGGTCTTACTACCGTCCTGTAAACCTTCCCTTTCACTCTTGCAGCTACCCTTCTATCACAGATCACTCCTGACACTCTTCTCCA
>JABJVR010048700.1:15000-19438 GCA_025773905.1 Chitala chitala | reverse complement strand
ACCCACAGCGTTACAGGCTGGGAGAGCTGGTGTAGAGAGCACCGCCTCCTGCAGTGTACCCACAGCGTTACAGGCTGGGAGAGCTGGTGTAGAGAGCACCGCCTCCTGCAGTGTACCCACAGCGTTACAGGCTGAGAGAGCTGGTGTAGAGAGCACCGCCTCCTGCAGTGTACCCACATTGTTACAGGCTGGGAGAGCTGGTGTAGAGAGCACCGCCTCCTGCAGTGTACCTACAGTGTTACAGGCTGAGAGAGCTGGTGTAGAGAGCACCGCCTCCTGCAGTGTACCCACAGCGTTACAGGATTTAAATTTAAAAGACTAGATTTAAATCTGACACAGAGAAGAGGCTTTGTGTTTTATACATCTATGTAATAACTGGAAAAAAAATTTAAGCATAAAAGTAAAATGTGTTTGTTAGCTTCATGTTGCAAGAGAAGATCCTTTCTGGACCTTTGTTTTGTTATTTATTTATTTTTTTTACTTTTTCTAATTTACCATTGACCCACCAAGTCTGAAGTGTCCATTTGTGTACAAGAACATACAGACCTTCATCTCAGAGATCACCTGCTGCTTGGTTGGGGGGGGAGGGGTGGTGGTAAACGTCAACAAAATCAGCAGTGTTTTAACAGTGTTTGTTTGGTTTCTTTGCACTCTGGGATTTTTAAACACCCCCCTTCTCAGTCACATGGCAATATTTACTGACATAAGAACTGTTTTCAGTGCTCTGAGCCTGGGTTATGTGAAATGTGAACATATGTAACAAGGGTTACTGTGCTTAAATTCATGCCCTCGCAGCCCACACAAAGTCACCAGGCAGGGAGTTTATTCCGCTGAGCTGAAGACCCGACTCCCTCGCTCACAGGACTAACCATGTTCTTGTCCTGACAACCGGGGGAATCACAAAATTAAGAGATATTACATCAACCATAAAACATCTAATTCTGCATTGCAGAAACACAGCAAGTGGTTTCTAAATGAAGATGACACAGTTTATTGAGGTTATTCATTGATAACACATCAATGCAGCTCATGATGATGTCACCTCTTGGGCCTGGTACAGCTTTCACAGGCAAGTGTTTGCTCTCAAGTGCCTTATGTTCTTAAAAAAAATATAAAAGCTTTTAAGTTCTATTGAAATATTTTTAGTTACACTTGCAGTACATACATTTAGCATAAAACTGTATTTTGAAAGTGCTAAAAAGAACAAACAAAAGTTTAAAATTCACCGTATCACCTTTATTTATTTACACCATCAAAGCAACTCAGAGTAAATGCAACGACATTACCATTAACTAGGGAGAATGTTTCAGAAAAATTTTCCACTCAAATATGGACATAGCACCATTATCCAGCCACACCATGATCCTCCACAGGCCTCTTCCAGTAAATGAATGGTACCTAATGGTAAATGGAAAGTTTACTTTAGCTGTTTAAAATGGTTCAACCTCTGAGCTGGCAGGAGTGAATTACCATGTAAAACAAGTTTAGGAAAATTCATGTGTTATTTCAGCTGAGTCATAAAATTCACACTGTAGGTAACGATCATCCTTCTGAAACCATGAGTTCCTTGGTCTTGAATTAGAAACTGAACTGTGGCTTTTTCAATAACGTTTTGTACAGTTCCAACATCCTGAATGTTTTTGTCTGCTTAACTGCATGTCCATTAGTTTGTGTGCTGAGAGTGTTACTGCTTTAACAGTCAGTCCTTGAAGTGGGTCAGTACTCACCAGTGCTCAGCACCAGCACCTCAACACAGAACTAGGAACGTTTCTTTCACTTCAGCACCTCCCATAAGGGTAATGGCAGTACCCCTCATAAGGGCAGTACCAGCACCTGTGCTTTCCCACATCAAGCAACTATTAAAAGAAGCAAAATAACATTTAAATTTTATTAAAATTTGAAAAGAACCAAAATATAGGCAACAACCAAATATAAAAAAATAACAGTACTATTAAATTCGGTGGCACAATTTAACAACAAAACACTAATAATACAATCTGTGAAAGGGTGTCAGAAAAATGAACAAACAAATTTTATTTAAAATATACTTTTCCTTTTCTGAAGTGTTAGTCTCAAGGTCACTAAATTTGCTGTTCCATATAAAACACAGTAATTCTAATAGTGCTGCAGATCTGAAGCAGCATTTACAGTTTGTGCTTCATTCATTTACTTAGTCTGTACAGCTGTCAACATTTACAACATCTGTATACTGTAATTTTGTGTGTGTGTGTATAGTTGCCAAAATGAACAGTCCAGTACAACTTTTACTATGAAATGAAGATTTCCAAAAGAGAAACAAGTGATGCATCACTAAGGAGGATTTCAGAAATCATCTGTAGCCTAGCAACGTTTTATATTTACTGAAAGATTAAAAATGAAATATGAGAACATATCTTTATCTAAAATTACCAGTTATAGCTTGTGATAGTGTAAAATATCACTTGTATACAGCTCATCTCTTTGGTATAGTATAGTGCCCAGAAATACATATACTCACACTTTGGTCATTTAGAAGCCTAACAATTGTACTGTGTATATACATATATATATATATTTTTTTTCAATATTTCATTAACAAGGCTGAAGAAAACACAACAGAGGGGAGCCACCGCTGCGTCCTGCCATGCCTTCTCAGGGCCTCAGTTATATGTGCTAAACATCCAAAGTTGTCTTTATGTGCAGAAAAGCTTGGGCATACATTCCTGCAGTGATGGCACACAGAGGCTAAGATTAAATATGATTTTTAATATAGGATTTCACTGCATAAAACGGTAATACACAACTGTACACGCAGTCCTAGAGCAGGGTGGAAGCTGCGTATTATACCTGTATACGTTGCTAATCTGCATGGACTATATAAACAGCTTAAAACGTTTACTTAGCTACATGCTAAGATCAGCCCTGTAAACAACATGGAAGACTAGCATGTAAAATACATGTTAAAAGTGTGTGACGTGGAAGCAGAGAAAGTGCTGTAGGAGGTTTGGTATGTGAGTGTGGGGATTCAGAGCCTGTTCTCATTTTAGTACAATATTCTTTAAAAAAAAGATAACTGACAATTAAGTGATCTGTGAATTAAAAACCACACTATATAGGTATTTATGATATACTGGAAAATTGGTTTGGGATTTTTGATGAGCTGGGAACTAATTATTTTATTTCCCATTTTTAGTTTTCAGAATTCAGTTTTTATTTACACTTGATTTTAAGAAAAACAAATGACGTAAATCGAGTTACAAGCGAGTTAAAAGATCACGGCAGAGTTTTACAGCAGGGGTGTCAGATATCTGCATGTAACTGAACACTCCAGGTCTGTGATTGCCCACCCCTGCTTTAGAGAAAGATCCTTTTCTCATTACAGACATACAACACAAACTGAAGTCAGGTCTTCTACTCCATGTATCACTTTTCACGCTTTTTAAAGGCCATCTGAGAAACTGATGCAGGATCCTGTCCAGCTGATGGGTGCCCAGCCTAGGCACTCCTCAGATATGTGGGAGGAATAAATAGTGAAACAGTACTGATATGTCTGTGTGCTGACATTAATGGGAAACACAAAAACTGCAGGGGTACGCAGCACAGCGCAGTACAGTACAGTACGCCGTGGCACGGCATGGCCCGACAAAAGCTGTAATTACAGTGGGCCATGGTATATGGGACGGTAGCAACTGGTTTTCAGTACATTGAGATGAATTTCACTTTCAATACACAACACTGCTGATCACTCTGTAATACAGAGCCCTTGTAAGTACATTTGTGGCAACTTCATTACATTTAACAAAAAGAATAAGGATTCTCACATTCTGTATCTAAAGTGAACAATTTGCATATATAAATATATCACAAATGGATGTGGCCTCAGAAACTCATCACTGCATTGTGGAAGCACAGCCAGCCGTGCTCCTGTTCATCAGGTTGGTTTAGACAGTACCCTCTTTCACTAGGAATAAAAGAGGAATTTCATCGCACTTCATTGTCCATTAGTTTATTTTGAACAATGTTTCAGCTGTTCACAGAAATACCGCTAAAGGCGACACACATTTGTGTATCAGATCATTTGCATATCGTAACTGCGAACGCAGCAAACAACCATGCTAGTGATAAACAGGGAGCTGGAGGCAGAAAAAAATTATGAAAACCACAACCCATGTTTAGTTTAAACAAAAAAAGTGTCTAGGTACAGCAAGTAATTTTTTTTTTTTTTTAACACTTGAATAATCCAATGTCAGAACACATTTACGATACAAAAAAAATTCATCTGCTGTATGTTGCCTATGAAACACTCATAACTAGCTAGTTCAGCAGAGTTCAATGGATTTTGTGTCACAAAATTTACTTGTATAGACATTCCTGTTTATATCACATTTGTAAAAACTTTGTAAGGGTGGGGCAAAAGTTGTACTGTTTTATTAGACCCAGCCAGTGACCTGAATGTGAT
>JABJVR010048700.1:0-10000 GCA_025773905.1 Chitala chitala | reverse complement strand
CCGTCTTTGAGCAGCTCGGGTGAGGCGCTGGTCCTGACCTCCCTCACCCGAGTCATCTGAGTCTGAAGAGGAACTCGAGAACGAACACTGTTCTGGAGGTAAAGACGTGGTACAAGCTGAATCAGACTGGTTTGAGAAACACTGTTCTGTTGGCTGCTCTTCAGTGTTTCTCTCTTCCTTTTTATCTGTATTTGTTTTTTGCTTCTGGTCTGTAGACCCACTTATCTCATCCTTTTTGGACAGAGATGAATAAGTAGATGTGGAACGAGATGATACTGAGGAAGGTGAAGAAGAACAACCTGACTCCTGGCTGCTCCTTCTACCCCCAGGTCTTTTAGGGACAGTGTGTTTATTCACCCTAGTTCTTCCCCTGGACTCATCGCACTTTTCATCCTGAAGAGTTCTTTGCGTTACCTCATGTGCAGGCAAAGAACTTTTATCAGAGGATCCTTGGTCCCCAGGCAAACATGTAGAAACTCTCCTTTTCTTAGGCTGTGAGGTACAACAGTAGTCTTGTTCACTGTCAACCTCCTTATACCCTTCTTCACTCTCCTGAGTCCCTTTGCTACTGTTCTCTTGGGCACCTTCTCTTTCTACAGCACATGCAGAGTTGACTGTATTGCTGCCATCTTGGAACTCATCACTCTTGTCTTGTGCTCCTTCATGCTCATTCTCAGAACAAGGCTGAACTGAGTTACATGTGGGCGGGTCATGTAGCTCATGTGACTGAAGGGCTGGGCTTAACTGAGTTGACAGGACAAAAGTGTTTTCAGAATAAGAACAGACACTTGTGTTTACAACCTCACTGGTTCCTACGGTTGAATTGGTCTCTAGTGGGTGGTTATTACTTGAGAGGGACAATTGTGATGTAGACATTAAGCTTATCAGTTGCTCTTGTTTTAAAGCGAAAGTTTCAGAGTTCTGGCCAAGCTCTGGGCTACTTACTGGAGAAGAAACCATAGTGCTTGGACTGACACAACTGGACTCGCTCTCACTTAACTTTGAATCTTTACGTGGACGACCCCTTTTGCGTTTAGGAGATGGAGATGGTGATGGGCTCTTTCCTGAAGCCCCTGTAGTTTCTGCTCCAGCAGTGTCACTGGGAGGTGTCTGATCTTTGGGTGAGCTGATTCCCCGAGGTGGAGTCTTGGGGGGACGACCTCTCTTACGTTTACTTGGAGGCGTTACATTTACTTTAGGTGTCATGAATGTGGAATCCCCCAGTGAAGTTAAAGTCTCCTCACACCCTTCCGCTTTTGAGTCCAATTTTCTGTGGAAATTTGGAGATAAACTGGAACGTCTTTCACCTCGTCCTCTTCCTCTTCCTGAATTCTGCTCGCCCAACTGTGCAGCTAATCGAGACTCAGTCTCTAACCGCCGCCGCACTGGCAAGTTCCTCAGGACAGGCATATCAGGAGAACTGTGAACAGGTGAGCAGGGCTTAACTGCTCTACCAGGGGATGCGCTCAAGTCTTGGGCGTGGTCTGCTTCACGCAGAGGAGATGTTACTGGTGATGCCTGAGTTTCTGTTTTGACCTCATTCACAGTTACACTGGATTGAAACTGTGTCTTGATATCTGCTTCACTGACAAATACTTCTGCACCTTGCTCAAGCTCTGCAAGGTCCTGTGGTTTTCCATCTTGCTGCCCACCACCCGTTGCTCGCTTCTTCCGGCGAGGCTCCTTATCTTCCACTACTGTAACTAAGCGTCCAGGAAGCTTCCTCAGGACTTTAGCTGAAAGCGAATCATCAATATGACTACTCAGGACCTCTCCGTCCGCAGACTGCCGTTTACGTGGTGACCGGGAAAGTGTGGACCCAACAGAAAATTGAGTGGCACATTTAAGAGACTTCAGGCGATCTTTGTCCTCACTCTTTGTGGCAACTTCATCGTGAATCTGGGTTGAATCATGCTGGCTTTTATGAATAGTAGTCACATCAGACAAAGCAGACAGAGTTTGTACTTCTTTTGGCTTGCATTCTATAATTTCAGAGTGTTTCTGAGTGTCTGCATCTTTTGGTACTTCATCATAATCTGTCTGGGCTTGGTCTTCACTCTTGTCTTCAGAAGTGGAAAATGAGGTAGAAGAGGAACAAGGGGTCTGGGCAATCTGAGTCTTCATTTCTGCTGAATTTAGAGCACTGGAATGCATTGTACCAGACTTGGGAGGAGAGGAAGCATTGAGCTGGGCTCTTGGGGACAACTCTGAAGATGAAAGGTCAGAACAAAGCCCTCCAGCGTTTGCAGCATCCACCATCCTTGGTGTGGCAGGATGAAGTTGGGCCTGCATGTCTGAGTTATGAAACTGTACTTCAGCAGAAGACACCGTCAAGTCCTTTGTTCCCTCTACTGTTTGGAGGACATGATCCTCACTTTCCAGCACAATCTTTAAGGTGGTAGTTGACAGAGTTGGTGCATCCAACTTTGAATTAGAGGGAATAGTGTTCTCATTGCACTGCTGAGGAACAACGTCAGCACAGGATGCGCTCCGCTCCAGATTTGATTCGGATCCTCTCCCTTTGTACTGATCACCTGCTGTCTGAGTCGCGATGCTATCAAAATCCATGTCAGGTGCCACTGCAGGCCCTCGAAGCCTTTCGCTGATCCTAGTGGAGGGGGCTCCCTTCTCTTTGTGCTTGCGGCCCCGGCGATTAGATGTCGTGTGAACAGGCTCCTCGGTCACCAGCAGGGGGCAAAACTCTTCTTCCTCATTGTCAGAAGATGGAGGGAGCTTCATGACCTCCTCTTTTGCCTGGTGTAGATCTTTGCGGGCTGCTTCAACTTGTTCCTGCACAAAAATAACATTGAGAATTAATTCCAACAGCTGATTCTATGACCTCACTGCACAGAATAAATCCTGCTGTCTTGGCATGCCAGTCCATTCTTAGACAGACAATACAAGAGGAGGCACTGTCTGGTGTTCAGGAAGCACATTATTCCCAACAGAAAAAAATTGTGCGCTACAAATTATGGCTGGGAAAAAATCTTAACACAACTTTTTAAGTGTCAGTCAATACAGATTATATATATATATATATATATATATATATATATATATATATATCTCACTATATAAACCAAATCACTATTTTGGTTAAACTTAAATGTTCCTTTTTAGTCTTACTTTATGTGAGATGCGATGACATCATAAGGTTAAAGTTTAGGTATATATATTTATTTTCTGTCAGAAATAGAACACGACAAATGTACTATAAAACACTGTATAAATGCATTTCCAATAAATTAAATACACAAATAATAAACTAAAATCTTAATTCTGACCAGACAGAAGCTTCAAGTGTTACAGGAGACCACAAAATGGACAACTAGATTCTTTAGTAAATTCCAAATAAATAAAACAGGCAATACAAAATAAAGTCTTTTAATTCTGACCAGTCAAAAGCTTTCAGGTTTTACAAGAGAACACAGTACAGTTCTTTGTCAAGTACAAATAAAGTTTTAAATCTAAAATTCTTTGCTCCTTTTCGGGCTTTAAATAGCCAAAATATCCACTACCAAATTCCTCTGACCCTTATTTTCAACAATGTCCTCGTCTTTTAAACATTGGGCTGTTTCCGATGTTGTTTCCGTTAACATTTTCTGTCTTCACTTTCTCTATCTCACTCCCACTCCAGACGTACTGGAGTGCACGGTTTCAGTAGCACCAACATTAGCCAGTGTGTTGCTGCCGGCTGCTGTTCCTGCATTCTGTGCGTCAACCCAACCCGACTGGCAGGAACTGCACTGCAGTTACATGATTAGCGCCACACTGAACCATTCCCATTATCATTGGCAACAGAAATGCATGCATGTAAACAAAAGGTTTTACCTCTGCCTGTTTCAGCTCCTCCTTGCAGATATCTTCCAAAGAAGCCTCCAAGAAGTTCATTGCATACCGCTCTATTGGAGTGAGCTGTAAAATCAGAGGTAAACATTATGAAAAACATTACAGTGGAACAAGTTTTACAGTTTGGCTGTGTTAAAGATGGTGAGCTTCATCACGACTATCTCACCTGCTCAACCAGGGCAGCTATTTCCTGCTCAGCCTTGGACATCTCCTCTTCCTCTTGCTCCCGCCCCATTCCTTCGCTGCTCTCCTCCAATGGGATGCTCTCATTGAATTCAGCAAGCTCAGCCACTTGCTCTGCTTTAGCCTGCGAGGCAGCAACGATGTCTTCCTCATCCTCGGCACGGCAGAGGGCCTGGGGTGGAGGGGGAAGCTTAGAATGCACGCAACAATACACCACACAACATAAAATATGCTATGGGCTGGCGGGTCGGCACCCGGTCCAGGGTGTCCCCTGTGTTATACCCTAACTACTTTGGTAAAGCTCAAGGCCATCTGTGACCCTGTACAGGATAAGTGGTATGGAAAATGGATGGAATATGCTTATAGTGCTCTTCCTCTATACATGCACTAACATTTTAAACCGAGAAAACATTGAAACATGTAACGCTTCCTGTTTCACATGCACTTGGACAGAGCCAAAAGGCAAACTAGGATTACGGTTGTAAATTAAACTGAACATGAACCAAACTGCTGTCACGTGTGCATCGTGTGCCGCGCTCGCGGCCAACAGCAGCTCACCTGCTCCAGGATGGTGGTGTGGTGCTTGCTGAGGGCCTCGTCCTCCTCCTGCGGCAGGGGCACGCTTGCTTCAGCCTCCCGTTTCTCTCCCTCCGACATGTCAAACAACTCTCGGATCGTTTGCTGAAAAGCACGAACAAAGAGAGTCTAGAACGTCCTTCTCAAGTAACCAATCTTTTTTTTTTTTTTTTTTTTTAAAAAGAAAACCATAAGGGTTTTCCTTTAACGCACAGAACAAACCTGTTTGAAAAACGCAGTGGTGAAGTTTCCGCCTTCGATGGCCATATCTCCCAGCATTCTCTTCTGGTTTGCCTTTTTAAGGATGTTCTCTTCTACTGTGCGCTCGCTGATGAGCCTGAAGAGCGTTAGCAGCAGCGTTAGCGACGCTGGCATTGCGCAGCAATCGGCGCACGAGCGGCTCACCGGGTCTGGACAGGAGCACTACCTGTAGATATGGACGTCTCTCGTCTGGCCGATGCGATGGCAGCGGTCCTGAGCCTGAGCATCCATCGTGGGGTTCCAGTCACTGTCGTAGAACACAACAGTGTCTGCTCCCGTCAGGTTCACGCCTACACCTCCACTGCGCGTAGACAGGATGAAACAGAATATGCGCCTGTCTGCGTTGAAGCGTTCCATCAGGGCCTAAGAGGCAAAGAGGACAGTCACATTCACATCTTTCTCTACACAAAACATGCATTTTAAATCCTTGGTATGGCATACTGTAGATGAGCAGACACAGATTCAAATCCAGATCCATCGCACCAGATAGTGGCGCGTTCTTTGGCATACCAGAGAACGAGTTGTCCACTGTTCCAGAGTCCAACGGCGCTGTACACAGTGACTTGAGGCTGGTTTGCAGCCATGAAAATTAGCTAGAAAGCTTAGCAGAATCTGCACTTTCCCACTTAACAATAACAGTATTTATGGTTCACGGGGGCAGCTCTAAGCAAGACAGGCAATTCAGCAAACCGACTTGTGGAAAAAGTGACACCTTCTGACAGTGGCATGTTGAAAGTCACTGAGCTCTTCAGAGTACAACCCATTCTACTGTGAGGGTTTCTCTGTGGTGGCTGTATGCTGGCTTTTATTCTGTTTCCAATGGGTGTGGATAATAGTGAAACCCACTAACTAGCATCCATACACCTTGGGCAGTGTAGTGTACGACCAAAACAAGCGCTTCGATATTTCACCTAGGTTGAAAAGATATGCTAGATGAAAGCAGGAGTGTAGGAACCAGGAGGGTATTAATTTGTACATTCTCTTACCTGTCTCTGCTCAACTCTGGTGCTTCCATCCAGCCTCAGGTAGATGTGTCCGTGGTAATTTAGGAATTGCTCCAGTATATCCAACATACGGGTCATCTGGGTGAAGATCAGTACACGGTGTCCCTCAGACTTCAACCTGCGCAGCAGCTTGTGAAGGGTCTGCAGCTTACCTACAGCAGGGAGCAGAACACGTACATAAACTCGATAGACACAGTGCAGCACTGATGCGTCACTGTTCTGATGATGCACATTTAAAATGCATGCATTTAAAGTGAAGCTGAAAACCTGCACACCTGAGAAACATGCAGGAGCAGCTACAATGACAGTGGTAATGCCAACAGAAACTGAAAACAAGGAGCTGTCATTCACTCTCACCCCTTCTGTAATAGCAGAGAACTATATGGACATGCCCAACACAGGGTGGCAGCGCCATTCTTCCCCACACCCACAGAACACATGGGTTTTACCAGTTACTACAGCCACACTAGGGGGCTGGGTGATACAGCCCAAACATAAAATTGTTTCACATCTTCAGCTAATCTATTTTTTTTTTTTTTATGAACAAATTCATAAAAAACAAATACATTATGTATGGAAAGGATTTTATTAAATTTTAATATGTATATCATATATACCAGCAATTTATGTATTTAAGTAGGGAGACTTTGTAAAAACAGCTTTCAATGTTACATACCATTGAAATAAGATGATCAATATAATCTATTGCTCATCTGAAATTTCATAAACGTGTTTTAAACACAGAAATATTTTCTTTGGAATCTTCAATGTTAAATATTCTTAACCATTCTATGTTGAAAGTGGTGGCTAACAGTTACATGTCCACAGAGTTATAACAACTGCATGGGATAACAGGCCTTTGTTTCTAAATGTCACTGTCTGACAAAATCACTTTCACCATTAATTCATCTTGACTCATTTTTATATAGTACCTTTTGCAAGACAGTTACTTCAAGACACTTTACAGGTATTGGAAATGAATTAATTATTGAAAAGGAATTAGTTCATAGAAGAGATGCTAAAAATGACCAAAAAAAGCACTTTAACTGAAGGCAGTGATACAACAGAACTGAAAGAAATTTGCATTTTCCACATTATTTCTCCTTTTAATATAAAGTTTTTTTTTTTATTTCCCACACTGGTTCAGATGTCATGGGAGTTCCCCTCGACATCATGTAGTAGCGTGTTGTTTTGAATTTACATATTTTTGCATTGGTTTACAAACATTTCACGTTCAACAGGTAGAATCCATCAATCTAAATGTGACAATATACACAAGTCTTATATTTAGATAATCAAGTCCAAACACTGCACTCGACTCAGCCACAAGAGGAACACATACACGAGTAATTACGGTAAGCGCATACACCAGACAGTGCAGAGGAGCCCCTACGGTTACGCGCGCACTTACCACAGTCATACTGAATGAGTCTCAGGTCTGGAAAGTGCGTCCTCATGTTGCACTGTATGCGGTGCAGGCAGCGGGACATGTGAGTGAGCCTGGAACTGAGGACCGAGGAGAAGAGCGCCTGCTGATGGCTCAGGGAGGGCGGAGGGTGGCAGCAATGCATGCTGATGGGCGGAGCCTCAACAGATGGGATCACAAAAATGAACCTGAGGACATAAAGTTCACGTTGGCTCCACTGGGCACAAAGCGTTTCAATGCGAGAAAGACGAGCACATGTCAAAATAGGGATCGGTGTCTGACCTGTCAATGACATCAGCCATCAGCTGCAACCTCTCCTCTGTCGTGTGAATGGCGTCCCGAACTGCTTTCATTTGCAACCAGTAGGCGTTCGGGTGACTCGTCTGTGCGTACACACAGTGAGAGTGGCCGGCCCGGGGCCACTCTCCAGGAGAAACTGGGGCTGGGGCCGGGGCCGGGAAGCGCGATGGCAGGAACGTGAGCATGTCGAGGACCTCGCGGCCATACACTGGCTTGGCGCTGCAGTGCTGCTCGTTGACTCGCAGGATTCTAGCAAGACGGTCCTGACACTGAGACTTACGCTGCTCTGCCAACCACGACTGTAAAAACAAAAAGGTGGAATGACCAGACTGACACCAATGTAGTTTTGGATTTTGTTTTCCCTTAATAATAAAAACCTTCATTTAAAAACTGCATGATGTGTTCACTTGTGTTATCTTTGACTAATATTTAAATTTGTTTGATGATCTGAAACATTAAAGTGTGACAAACATGCAAAAAAATAAGAAATCAGAAAGGGGGCCAACACTTTTTCACACCACTGTAACTTTTCGATTACACGGTATATATGCTTCAGTTTCTAAAATTCTCTGGTTACAATTCTAAAAACAGGTTTTCAGGAAAGCTTTTCAAAATTATATATATATATTTTTTATTAGACTCCACAGTTTTATCTGCCAAGAGAACAACAATGCCTTTAGAAGTTCACCACTGACTTAAGTAAAAGCTTTAAAACACACCATGTAAAAAGGAGAGCGTGGAGGGGGCGGAGGCTGCGCCCCAGGGCGGACTCCACCATGCAGTCCGCCTACTGCAGCCACGCTGGGGGTCTGTGCCATGCGAACAGCGACAGCATCACTACCGTCCTCACGGCTTGCTGGTGCCATCACTCGAGCTGAAATGCCAGGGTGGAGGTAAACAGAACCACAGGTCACGGGTCCTCATTTCACTATAGGGCCACAGAGATTCTATAGAGGACATTTAATTGTGTAAAAAAAAAAAAAAAAGTCTTAAATATATTTATACTTTTGCATAAAAAATTTTACAGATACTACATGCATTATTTAAAGACAGCATGATAAAAACTATACTGAACATACCAGTATCTCCAAAACACTAGCAGGATTTTTTAATACCGTATCGAACTTCACTAGACAGAACTGAGCGGCCACACCACCCCGCTGACAGACCTTGCTCAGAGCCTGCAGATGGGCCAGGTAGAACCTTCAGCACTGGGCGGGGAAGCTGGGGGTTCACTGGGGAGGAGGCAGGACCGCTGACGGTGGAGCAGGACGAGAGAGGCGTGGACAGGCGGTGCACAGGCTGGACAGGCAAAGGTGCCCTTAAAGAGGGGCTGGAGTTAATGTGACTGGGCACAGGAGCAGGCGGAGTGGGTGCTGGGACGCCACAGGGTACTGGGGGGGCAGTACGAGTGTTCCCTCCTCCCACTTCTTTCCCAGATGTTGGCCGCATGACAATCTTCACAATACCAGGGCTGGTCACCATGGAGGAGGGCACTATCAAAACAAGCAAAACAGAACATTATGGGTGAACTTTGAACTTGAAAGGATGTCTGTCTGTCAGACATCCTTTCAAGACCACAACCATCGATTCCTTTGAGACCATCGACGTTCTAATAACAATATGGGGAAAGCATGCATTGAAAACTTAATTTATGCTATTATTTAAGCACAGTGGCAGTAATGACTGTGTTTCATTTTGTAGACAATTTTTTTGTAATTAGCAAGTCCAATACTGCACCAAAATTAAAATACCATCTGCCCTTTCAGGCAGAATAAAAAAAAAATAAAAATCCACCCAGCTAGTGTGAAAGTTTTGGAAATTTCATAGAGAGCATCAGGTGAAAATGCATTAGCATGTAAAATGCAATAATGCCATGCCTGGTGTCTAGTTGGTCATCTAAACACCAGTAAAACCATGACCACAGACTCTCACTACCCTAAAATTTGTTTGCTCTACAATTTATTGCACGGTTCAAATTTATCCGTTACATTACATTCTTGCACTACAAGTTAATGTTCATCATATACGCACGGTCCTCCTCTTGGTGTATGTGCATTACAGGTAATGCACACCTCCCTCACTGTGAAACACTGCTGCTGTATGTATGGAGACTAGGGATGTTCCGATACCGATAACAGTATCGGGTCCGATACAACCCTTGTGTACTCGTAACTCTTACTCGTAAAACCGCATCCGATACCACATCTGATACCGTTTTCGTGGCAGAACGTTAATCTCGTAGTGGCTGAGCGGGTAGGCGAATGTAGAAAACGTCAGCGGTGTGGAGATATTTTAAGATAAGTGAAAATGACAAAAGTAAAGCCGACTATAAACTTTGCTCTGTTAAATTGTCGGGGGGGGGGGGGGGGGTGAAAAACAGATGTTAACATGTGCAATT
>JABJVR010048699.1:0-23754 GCA_025773905.1 Chitala chitala | reverse complement strand
TGTTGTGCTAATCTGAAGGCCACATGAAGTTTGGAGGTGTGTAGCTATTGACTCTGCAGACAGTTGGTGACTTCTGCGCACTGTGAGCTTCAGCATGCGCTGACCCTGCTCTGTCATGGCCTACCACTTCATGCCTGAGTTGCTGTTGTCTGCAGTTGTTTCCACTTTGTTATAATACCACTAACAGTTGAACGTGGAATATTTAGTAGCAAGGAAATTTCACGCATGGACTTATTGCACAGGTGGCAACCTATCATGGTACCACGCTTGAATTCACTGAGCTCCTGAGAGTGACCCATTCTTCCACAAATGTTTGTATAAGCAGTCTGCATTCCTAAGTGCTTGGTTTTATACATCTGTGGCCATGAAGGCGAATGGAACACCTGAATCCAATTATTTGGAGGGGTGTCCCAATACTTTTGACAATATAGCGTATGTGTGTATGTATACACTGCATGTGTGTAACTGTGTATTTTATGTGTAATATATGCATGCGTAACTGCTGTGATGTCTGCCTTTTTGGGGTAATGGTTATAGCCACTGTCACATTCAAGGAATGACAAGCATCCACCAAGAATTCCTCTGTTACTTTAATGTTGCTGTGGTCCTCTTGCTAGCCTTTCTGCACAGATTCTTCCTCATTCCATTATCTTTGCAAAGTTGTCAGTGTTCCTGTGGAGTCACATTTTCTGCACTCATCAATGACGGTCTACACAGATCTCCATGGTACCTCCAGCACCTTTGATATTGTTTTATACACTTTTAATGGATGTGCTGTCAGCTTTTGGTGAGCATGCTGTCTCCGAAGGATGCAACCACAAATATTTAGTAAACCCTACATTAACATTCATTTATTTTTCAAACCGCTTATCCTGTGTACATCATATGGGGCATGAAATCTATGCCATGAAGCTGTGGGCAGAATGTGGGGAACAATCTGGACAGGGTGCCAACCCTTCACAGGGCATAGTCACACACAGTAAATTTTGAAATGCCAACGAGCATACAATGCATGTCTGGACTGGGAGGAAAGTGGAGTATCTGGAGGAAACATGCAAGCTCCACACACAGTATAGAGGTGGGATTTGAACTCCCCCTAACCCTTCAGGTGCAACACAATGGTGCTAACCACTAATTCACCATTCCCCTTCAACCCCACATTCATAAGTTATTTTTCTTTTACGCTAATCATAATTACTTTCAATAATGGCAGGTGTCTGCTACTCACATATGGACATTATTTTGTGACTTAACTGTGAACACAACTAAAATCCCAGTTATAAAAAGTATGCACTTTGTGACATTTTTTAATTTAGATAATGAAGAGAAAAAATTTGTAGGATAAATAACCTGTTTTATCTCAAATTTACTTCACATTAAAAACAAAGTCTTAATTTATCTTGATTTTTGGCTTTGCATCACAAAACCTGCAATTTCAATAATGGTGTCCAAATTTTTTATATATAATGTATAATGTCAAACACCAAAGGGGACTCCAGCAAAGCCTAATATGTACATTTTACAACAACTAGAACTAAAGTGTTCATTTGTAATAGTTGTTTATTCAATATAGGCTGTATTATTTATACACCAATTTACAATGATTACACAAGAGATTATATAAATTACATCAATAAGAAACGTATCTTGTACATTGCCACATCTCAGTAACTCAGTAACATTGTTACGTTGTGACAACAAAACTGATGCATAAATCAAAATGTATTATGCTGTTCAGCTGTGACAAGTAGTTAAACCACATTGTTTTAAGTTGATCCTACTGAGAGACCACAATATTGGTCCAGGAAATGCATTACAATACTGAGAAAAATAAGTTTGTTTACTGCATATTGCCTACAAATGCACATTCATAAATACAACCATATACACTATTTCCCAATAAGAATATATTTTTTGAATAATAAAGGGAGGAATTTTCATATTATAAATAGCCTGTAATCACTAAAATTTGTTAGCTGTCAAGCAGTGAGCTTGAACGCACCCAGAACTTTCTACAATATTTACCCATCTGGTATTGTGACCTCATATAAACCTGTACAATTAGTCTTACCAGCAGCTTACAGTATTCACACAGCCTTTGCAACTTGTTTTTTCTCTCATGTATGCAATTGGGCATTTGCAAGAAGTACTTACTATCACAGCAAGTGGTAACATTTAAACAAAGAGGACTCTGCGGACATTCACAGAATGATAGTCTGTCCCCTAAAATTTAAATTAGAATGTTCCAGAAGCACCTAATATAACAGAAGGATGTATGGACACAGCAGTGGAACCAGCCAAGCAAAAGCAGTTCCATGCTCCATCTGACCATGAAAACATATTAAATAAATATTTAAAGGTAAGATGTTTTTTCCACGTCCAGAATTTCGGCTGAGTGAGACCGTTCTACCCCGGTCAGAGAGTCCAGACATGTCCGCAGGTCACTGTGGCAGCGGCACAATCACATCCACATAGCTGATTGGGAAGAAGCCTGACTCCCCATTGATCATGCCCTCATACCAGTTGGCATCGATCTGGTTAGTGAGGATGATGATGTCACCCTCCTTAAAGCCCAGCTCTCCCATGTTCTCTGGTTCAAAGTCGTAAAGCGCCCGGCAGCATGGCTGGTCAAAGAGCAGTTCAGGCTCTGAAGGGAGACAGACACTGACCTCAGAACAGAGAAGGTGTTTGTTGGCTGACAGACGTTAACCTCAGACCAGAGAATCTGTTCGTTGGCTGACAGACACTAAACTCACAGCAGACAGGCTATTCCTTGGCTGATAGATGCTAATCTCAGACCCGAGAGTCTCTTCATTGGCTGACAGATCCTAACCTCAAACCAAAGAGGCTGTTCACAGGCTGACAGATGCTAACCTCAGACCAAAGAGGCTGTTCACAGGCTGACAGATGCTAACCTCAGACCAAAGAAGCTGTTCATTGGCTGACAGACTTTGATCTTAGACCTGAGTGAATGTTTACTGTCTGATATCTTCAGTAAGTTTGTGAAAAGCATGCAGCTTGTTTGTTCATTACAATGAACAGAAATGAAACCAGTTCAATCATTATTATACCATAGACTCGTCAAACCCCCTGTAAAAAAGTTTAACCTAAGAGTCTGCATATGCATTTGTAAAAGACGTGCAGAGATGGATTTTTATGACATGCTAAGCACCTTGTGAAGATTATAAAATACTGAAGGAGAGGCAGATACTCACGCTCAATTTGCGGGCTGTCTGGCCACGTCAGAGGTGGGCTGGATCTTGGCTCATCTGGATAAGGTGGGGGCACAGACAGGTATGCATGCAAGCGGTCAAAGGTCTTTCACATACATTCTTTCAGCAGTTGAATGTGTCTGTACTGAGGTCAAAGGGCATTTGTTTTTTATTTGTTCTCCATGACTCTATGTTACCTGTGGTGGGTTGGCGCCCGGCCCTGGCTGTCCCCTGCCCTGCGCCCTATGTGCTCTGGGATGGGCTCCAGGCTTCCCCACAACCCTCACCAGGACTAAGCGGTTAAGATAATGACTAACTGACTGACTGACTGACTCTATGTTACAGTAGTCAGAGGAAAGCCTACAGAATATTTTTTAAGTCAGAGACACTGACACTTTGGGAAAATGCCATTTGAACACCAGTCCTTGAGAAAAAAAAAAAATGTAAATAACCTACATTTTCCATTTATAGTGTGGTTATCCATGGTCCCTGCAGAAAAAAAACAGACAGATTAGCAGGTCAGCAGGTGACAGAAATAAAAAGTGCATCATTAACAACCACAACTGGGTGGATAATGTGAGCAGTGGAGCCACAGCAACAACTGGACTCAGCACTGCAGCAACAGAAAGGGAAAAGGGACTTTGCCACCTCTAAGGCTTCTACAAGGACTGTGCCAACTTTTACCTTTTTTAGTTTTATCCCCCACTACCATGTGAAGTTAACATTGCATAATCACACAGAATGGACTATTAAATGTTCAGTTACCACAACTGAACACAAGACAAACCAATGGGATCACAGAACATGGGAGGAGCTACAATGGAAATGATGCATGCTGGCTCACCCTATGGCAGGGGGCAGGGGCAGTACAGCTATATTGCCAAAGGAATGTTTAATTTATTTCTCTGCAGCAATTTATCTTACCTGCCAGTAAACACGCACAGAAAACAGCCATACATCAAAAATGCAGAATAACATGAACTTCTATTATCAGTTACAAAAATTAAGCAAAATTAAATGTGTTGAAATTTTAAATAGCAGGAATTTTAAATAAACAAGATGAGTCTGAATGGTACCACTATGCCACCATGCTTTTTTTGACCGAGATCACACAAGTAACAAAGGAATACAAACCCAAGCAACTGCAAAAAAAAATCTCCAAGGACCAAAATGTATTCAGCATTAAATTCTACTCGTAAGTCAAACACTCATCTTCAATAATCACAGAAGCGCAAAGAGTCAAGGTGATCCACCATGGGGCGCACACCTGTCCCTTTACATACAATCCATGACAAAATGTGTTTCATATAAAGGAGCATTCAGATGTACCTCTACACTCAGCGTGGCTAAGCTAATGGGTGCAAAGACCACAGGGGGTGAGGTAATCCTGTGGGAGATGTGACCCCCCCCCCCCAGGCCAGAAAACGGGGTGCAGACTTAACTCATCAAGACCACGTGATCTCTCACTTTGTGCAATCATAGTAAAGAAGTGAAACATGGTACCTGAGGATTTCATTGATGATTTGTATGACAGTCCATTTTCTGAGGGAGTTTCTAAGATCTCCAAGCTGTCCCTTATTGACTTTGGATGGAACTCTTTTTTTGGATTTAGGCTTTGCATAGATATTCTGGGAGAAAAGGACAGGAAGAACGGAATTAGTACGTAGTCTCTTTTTCTACAAAAACTGTGATGACAATAGCAAAAGGATGTCCTGTGTGTTATTGGGGAGGCTTTCCGAAGGCTGGCACCTGCTTTGGAGGCTCTTGGTCAGCTCCTGCAGGATTTCTGTGGACTGCCGGTGGTAGTCAAGAGCAGCCTCTATCAGCGCAGCCAGCTGGCTAACTTGCTCCACCTGGTGGGACAAAAATCCAGTCACTGCTTGAATTAAACTGTGAAACGTCACACAGAACCAGAGTGGGTCAGCAATTTGCACTGCTGGAACACATCACCAGAATTCTTTCAGCCCAAATTTATTAAAATAATAAAAATTATTTAATCCCACAGTGGGAAAATTCATTCTTTGCATTTAACCCCTCCCCTGGGGGTTAAAGTGGGCAGCAATTTTTCAGCATCCATGGACCTAGTACAGAGAGGACAGACATGGTGACTGGGCTATCATTTAAACCAGGAGACTTCCACATCCCAGCGTGACACCCTACCCACTGAGCCACCAAGCCACCCATTAAAAGTTTGTGTTTTCTACCTGCCTGCATGTCTTTCTTTGAGGTGCTCAGTTTCTTCAGTTTTAGGTGAAGCAGCAGTACTTCCACAACTCTATACTGTTTGTGTGAGACCATGAATGTACACCTAGTGATTGGCTGGCATCCTGTCCAAGGTACGTTCTGCCGTATAGACTAGTTGCAGCCACTTTAAATGACAAACATAACACCAGAATATAGAACCAAATACAGAGCAGGGTCAGAATGGATTATCACACACACATCAAATCCAGAAGAACCATCAAGATACACTGCAATATAAAAATATATTAACGCACTAGAAAGACAAGCAGAAATTATAGTCAGAGATTTGGGAAGCAACTAATAACCAAAACACACAAAAGAAATATATCTGGTCCAGATATAAGAGGAGGGTATAATGCCAGTTTCCCTTCCTGTTAACCAGCAGACCCAACAAAATTGACACCTTGCAAGAACGCTGACGCAGCAGACGCAGTGATGCAGTGACCTCTAGTGGTCAATATCATACTCTGCACGACAAACGGGACCAAACCTGAAGGACATGAAAAGGTGATTGTCAGCCAAAAAAGGGATGCTTAGAGACACATGGTTTCAGACCACGTTAAAAAAGTTAGATATGGTGGACCACATAATGCCTATATGTATATCATAACTTGTAAAATTCATCACTTATTAAAGTAGCTAAAATACCAGTACCTTGATTAACAATCAATTTTTCTATGTGTAAAACTAAATGTTTTACCGTTATGGGCCAAAAAACAAAGCTATTGGCACTGGTACAGAGAATGAAAAGGTGAGGTGGTTTGCACCACTCAGACTTCACTAACTAAAACACAAAGGCAAGAAGCATAGGACCAATGAAAAGGAACAGAAAATAAGTCCTTTTGTGCGGAGCTGCATGTCAGTCAGGTTTATGATTAGACTTGTGCAAAACCCATTATTAATACATAACTGGGGAAACCTCAATACCCACAACAAAAAGTCACAAGTCCCTCCTACTATTGTCATTAATTACGCTACTTCAACACATTCTTCATTTAATACACCCTGATTTCACGGATTAAAAAAAAAGCATATAGTTCAAAAGTTTGTACATGTCAGTTATTTTCCACTGGATAAATCAGTACTACAGGACATCTTGGTTTTTTCTTGTTCAGAGAAAAACAACGTGTGTATACAAAATGTATCATTTTGTATGTAAGCGTGGCTAGACCTGCACTTCAAATGATACACTTTATTCAGCGCACCTGCTTCCATATAGGTGCTATTTCATGAACACTGTAATACTGTATACACAACTTATTCCACTGTAATACTTTGCACAGTGCTTATTCCATCATAATACTGAATACACTGTATATTCTTGAGAATGACCACACTTTTCAAACCATGGCTCTACTTACATCACACTCCAGGAAGTTGAACATGCTTCTTTCAGCCAGTTCTTTGGACTCATGAAACTTTTCCACGGCCTGCTTGATCTCCTCATCTGGGATCTTCCCCTTTCTCTTCTTTTTGTAATCGAGGTCCAGCCGTCGACCCTCCAGCTTTTTTAGATGGTGCTGCAGGAAAATATGCATGAGCTCATCTAGCAGAGACTGCATCAATACCAGTCTGGTTCATATCTGTCAACATCTACTTGATCATGAGCCCACTGGCTCAGTCACGGTGTAACATCCCGCAGATCACACTTACATTTCCTATTGTCACCTTTTAGACCAGGTGTGTTCCATCAATGGCAGCTGCTCTTTAAAAGACCTTCACCCCCATTCTTTCTATTTATATTCTTTCTATTTTTTGTATAGCACCTTTCACAACCTGTGGGGTGTCTAAGGTTAACTAGCTATCCAACCACTATGGACATGCTGATGTCATACAAAAAATCAATAGTAAGGACTAATGATCTAAATCTGAATGTCAACATGAAGTCCATCTGTGTTGCCAATTTAAAAGCAAGTCTGTTGGCTTGCAAGATCCCTTATGTGAAGGCCACATTCACAAGGCAACAATTCTTGCGGTTTCTTGCAGACGAGGATCTTTGTTGGTGAGGGGTAATTAGGGAGGGTGAGAAAATAAAGGTTACTGACATCTGGATGCTATCTAGGTGTAATAAAAATGCGGCAGTTAAAGGAGAATGCAGCCTGTTTACAGAGCGTGAGTAATGCCCATGTTCTTTGTTCACCATCATTCACTTGGTTAATTCATTTCTGTTGACAGCTGAGAATGCTGCCACTGTCTGTGTACTGTGTCTGTCCACAGTCAAGGTTCATTACCTCAGCACCAAAGCAAAAGACATTTCCTATGCTAAGTTGTCTGAAATTCTTCAGAATCAAATACTGACGGGCTGATGGATTACCCAGGACCCTCCTTTATACCATATCCTGTATAGAGTTTGCTCCAGGCTTCCAGTAATGCTGTCCAGAGTAATTGCTTGGAAGATGAATAAATGAATGAATACATAGCATGCTCCTCTCCAATCAATATGGTGCAATGTGACACTCCTCACCATCACCCTGTGTCAGTGTGCATAATAAACCAGTAGAGGCTTGGCTCAGCTGATGGATCTACATTCAGACGTGCTATACAGGGAACTGAATATGCTGACACAAACCATCAGAGCAAAGAACAAAATGCAGCCCTATGCCAGTCTGCTCTGCCCAGCTGGCTGACATCCTGTCTGCCAGGTCAAACGACTGCACTCCTTGCCACCTGCTTTAAAGAGCACAACCCGGTACTCAGCGCAGTGCGACATACCCCAATCTCCCTCAGCTCCTTGTCCTGCAGTGACTGCAGTGGGTCAATGAAGTTCTGCTTGACACCGATGTCCAAAGAGTCTTTAACATCAGCCATCTGCTTCATGGCTTCACCCACGTCCACCAAAGCACAACCTGCAGTGGTTCAAAACACAGGTGAATGGCAGTCACAACTCCACGCTCACTTGCCCCAAAGATAGTTACGTACAATATCATGACATTCATATATACAATCCAATCAAACTATTTATAAAGGAGAACACAGTATAAAAATAATTCTTACTGAATTCCCTTGCGAGTCAGTCCTGGTATTTCCACACTGCCCTCAATTTGAGGTTAGGTAATTTTTGCAAACTGCAACTGTCCCAGCCACCAGGTGGCAGTATTGCTACTGTAAACCTCAGCAGACAAGTGTTTCATACCCTTGTATGTGTGTGGGTAAATGACCTATCTATCCCAAGAGGAACATCCACAGCCTGCTTACCAAAGGAGGAATCCTCCCCTAGTTCCCTGCCGTAGCGTAGCATGCAATCACCCAGAATGCCCTCTGTCTGTGGATAACCCACGGTCTTCACCTGCCCTCGCATCTTCGACACCGTGTTCAGCATGCCCAGTTTGGCTCTATAGGCTGTCAAAAGGTGACATTTTGATTAGCAATTTGACATGGTCACTTTCATGTGCAATACACCTGCTATTTAAAGCTTTTAAAATGGAGCATTCTGCTTGAATTAAAGTACAAAACCTCAATTAATCCCACTGAAATCAGGTCACAGATAGCCTGGTATATAATAACTTTAAACGAAGCATTTATGCCCAAAAAGCAGAAAACATTTGAACTATGATAATGGCTCAGGTGACACATGCACATGATGATGATGTACCTGGGTTTGGCTGGAGGTAGTCTGTTGTTTTGGACAGGAGCTCCAGAATGGCTTTGCTGGTAACATCCATTTTCTGAAAGAACAGACAATGCAATGCATAAATAAAGGAAAAACATGCACTGCATGTTGCAGCGCTGCAGAAAACCTCACATGTCACAGCATGCTAATAATAATAATAATACATTTTATTTGATTGCACTTTACAGGATACTCAGGACAACCACTGAGAACATTATAAGGGTTACATTGATTACATGAAAGAATAATAGAATAACACAACAATATAAAATATTAATAAAAACATGGTAAATTATAGTTCAAAGTGAGTAGGCTAGCTTAAAAGATAAAATTTTGTAATGGAGTCCAGTAAGTGAATGTGAGAGGGCAAGTGAGCTCCAAAGTCTGGGTATGAGGCAGCGTAGGAGAAGACCCTGGTAGCCATAGTGCACAAAGTAGACCTGCTGAAGAGGACCACAGGGAGCAGGAGTGTGTGCAACCCAGGACGAGGTCTGTCAGATACGTGTTCCCACATGCAGGTCTGCAAACCAGGCAGCTGCACCAGAGCAACCAGGATGATGTTTAGGTGCTCCCAGTCAGCCTGTGGACAAAGCTCACCCTTTCCATCTCAGTGAAGTCATTATCCAGCTTGGTTCCTTCTGCCCCACTGATCTTCTCACTCAACAGCTGCAGGGCAAAGAATGACAAAGAGAACAGATGTGTTGGTCAGGCCAGCCTCGGTTGGTTCTGTAGAAAGGATGCACAGTGTCCACTTCTATATTCAAAAAAAAAAAAAAAAAAAAAAACCCCAGAGATACAAGACACATGAGCTGAATGTCATGTCCCTAACCTGTCACGCTCACGGTCACCTCTTGATGTTGCCATTTCCCCGTTTCTTGTTTCCTGGTGAGAGTGTTAATTCTATCAGTGCTCTCAGCTGTCCCTCGTTTATTTCCTTCCTCTACATGTTCGTGCCTTCTGTTCCTCTCCTATGCCAGTTGTTGCAGGTGTATATTGTATGGTATGAGTGTCTATGTTAGTTTATCCTTGTTACCTGATGTTATTTATGCCTTTTGTACCTTTGAATCAACCCTCTGCCTTTGCCTCTGTGCATACATTCCCCAAACATTACACTGCAGCACTCAGAGAGAATAATTGCAATATCCATCTGCATGATACAGGAAACAGGAACACTAAAAGGAGTGGAGACCAATCAGAACACATGTAAGATTGCTTCAACTAGGGAAAAAACCAATTAGGACCCATGTAAAGAGGCTTCAACTGGGGAGAAGACCAATCAGGACACATTGGACACGATGGTCATCACTGGCTGCTGAAGCACCACACAGTGCTCATGTACGATGCTCATTTCAGGATACCGAGAAAAGTGAAATGGATAATTATTTAAATGCTGATGCTCACGTACCAGGCCATCAATGGGACTGCTCCAGGTTACCTCCGGTCCCAAATCAAGAACGGGAAGAGACTAGTTGCACCCATCCTAAAAACTGGTAAACCTAGGCTCTTCTCTTCTCTGGCGCCTATATTATGGAATGGACTTCTGCTTGTTTCGAGGACCTCATCGTCCCTGTCCACATTCCGCAAGCAACTGAAGACACTTCTCTTCCGGGAGCACCTTAGAACTTAAAACCTCTAACTTTTTTCATCTTTGCTTCCATTCACTCCATTGTTGCAAGGCTGTTTGTTTGTACATGTCTTTCTAGTTAGTACAAGACTTACATTCGATATGTTTATGCTTTTCCTTTACTTGTATGACTTTGAGACAATTGCTTGACTTAATCATGTGCACTTTGATGATAGGACAGCACTTACTGTTAGTTAGATTCTGTGATACTGTTTGACCTCGTTTGTGACATGCACATGTACTATTGTTCATTGTAAGTCTCTTTGGACAAAGGCGTCTGCTAAATGAATAAAATGTAAATGAATGACGTCTCACAACATTTCAATGTGCAGCCACTATTAGCAATTATTGGTGGTCGATAATAATCAGCAAGCTATTCGCGTGACAAGCATTTGGTGAGACACTACGTGTGCATACCCAAGATATGAGTGCCTTCAGAGTGGGTGTTCTTCACCTCTGGTGTGACAGTAACTAGATTTTGTCAAAGGCAAAGAACAAAAGTGACTTTTTCAAATTGAAAGCATTTAGAATAGACTAAACCGCTCCTTACTGGAGAGCAGAATAAAAGTGTTATAGTAGAAAATAAAGTGTTGAAGTAAAATGTTATTGGCTTTGAATAGACTTTTAAAATGAGTTATATGTGTCCTTGTAGTCTTTCTGGTTTAAGGTTAATCATTGACAATCGGTCATTGGAGAAAAGAATTTTAAAAATTTCCAGGGTGATCGCATCCATCAACTATACTAAACATACATCCTATAGTGCAAATATGCTGTTTTATACATAAAATACATTCAGTTTGTAAAGCTGACATTTTTAAATGCTACAAAATTACTTTTAGTGACAAGATAAAGTGGTACTTAAGGTGGTTATAGTCATTTCTTATCTGTGTGACCACAATGCTATATAATAGGAAATAGAATGTTTGTAACAAAATCTGTAACTCAAAAACGAACAGATTATGTGTAACTAAAAAAGCACTCAGGTCTACAGCCTGTCAACCCAGAGCTGTAGGGTACTACATGTCTCAACAAAATTTATGTGACACTTTAACGCACTGGCCAGAATCTACTGTAAGTACACGTGTAAGAGCAGGAGGAGTGTGATCTCAGAGCTGAGGACCATAAAATGCAGTGTAAATACTGGCACTCCATGGTCTGTAAATCTCTTCCCTTCACCAGCTGTTCCAGGGTATCCCATCATACAGCCACATGCTGAAGAAGCATGGCAGCTTCACGGACAGGAAATGGTGACACGCTTCTTCTTAACACCTGTTCCAGCTGGGGCTGCTGCTGGGACCCACATGCTCGGCACTGTGGTGAGTGGAACATGGGAAATGCCTTCAGGCAATAGCGTCACTAGAACATACATTCAAAACTGCCCTCGTGACTTGCAGTTCACCCTGTAGTCTTTCCACTTTATGAATGAGCCCATCCTTCAGGTGGTAAGAATTGCAGGATAAGGCCCCATGGGAAGATTATCACTAAACATGAACACGAATGCTGGACACCCAGTGCTGAGAAAAAAAGCAGGGCTGTGCTCTTTATAGGCCCCGTGCCCACACTCCTGACACCCTGTTAGAGCTGGGAGGACTGGGCAGAGACAGGCGGAGACAGCCTATATATAGACGGGCTTTATAACTGAACGACTGTCCTGGGAGGCACAGGAGGCACCACAGAGACCTGCTCCAGTTAGCTGCAGCAAAAATGACATAGCACTAACTAGTGCAGACCTTACAAAACCACTTCCATCCTGCTGGGGTGTGCTCTGAATTATCCTGTGGTCTTTGCCCATGTATATCTCAACTCCATCTGTATGCTGAGCTGATCTGTACAAAGCATGACAGTAGTTTATTTACAATAGATTATGTGTATGTATCATGAATAAATTCTTCTGCTCCTGTGCTGTGGATGGCATGGTTTCTGTCTATGAGGCAGGGTGGGATGGTCTTGAAAACTGTATCATTTGCACACACAGCCCCCCAGGACTGAAGGAAAGCTCACACCTCCTGCACACAGGATCTCACACGTGTTGCATGAGGGAGCTCACACCTGCTGCATGAGGGAGCTCACACCTGCTGCACGAGGGAGCTCACACCTGCTGCACAAGGGAGCTCATACTTCCTGTACGAGGAAGATCACACCTCCTGCACAAGGGAGCTCACACCTCCTGCACAAGGGAGCTCACACCTGCTGCATGAGGAAGCTCACACATTCTGCATGAAGAAGCTCACACCTCCTGTACGAGGGAGATCACACCTGCTGCACAAGGGAGCTGGGTTGAGGAGAAACATGATGCCAACAGCACGACCTGTATTCAGGACAGCAGGAGAAAAGTAGCATTTTCTCAGCCATTTGGGGGCTATTTTTGTAGGCCTGCCTTCTGTCTACCTCCCTTCATGCCTGCCCCTCTACGTGCCCACTTTACTGGTGCAATATTGGCAAATTAACATTTTTGGGTGTATCGAATGTTTCTGTGTCAATAATAAAACTCCCACTTCTTACAGGCACAATTTATATGTACTGCATGTAGTCATATTCGGGATTTGTCAAGCTAGCTCTGTCCAAGTATGTTAAACTCGCTTTGTATTTTATACCACCTTAGCCTTTTTCTAGTTTGTTCTCTTTAAAAATAAAGTTCTCCTGAAGCAGTCCGAGAGGCCTGACCACAACATCTGCACTGCGTGGAGGTCTATTGTAGAAGCAAAAAACAAAATCCCATTTGAATGGATAATGTTTCTGTTTCGCTGCAAACTTTCAGTCAGTTCTAATATATGCGTACTCATCAGTTCTCGTAAGATATTACTGTACAACATGCTAAATATTTGTTTTCACAACAATCTATGTAACAGAGCAATTAAAAGATTATGATCAATTATAAATTACTCAGGTATGTGGTAGTAGGGAGTGTCCAGGAGAGATTTTGGGCTTCCAGAGCCATCCTTGATCATGCCCCTGCATACCCTCGCCCTGTGAAGTTCATGTCTGTAGCAAAAATGTGTTCTTTCAAAGGATTTCAGCAGTGAACTTGACCCCTCAACTACACACTTGAGTACAGATCATGGCTCCTCATTGTGGGCCATGTGGATCCACCTCTTTGCATCCTGACACTACCTAGCCACAATCCCAGAATCCTGTCTTCTGGATACCATCATCCTAGAGCAGTGTGGGCAAGGAGGCATAAGTCCCTCTCTTTCTCAGTCACAGACCAGCCTAAGAAGCAATTTATCATGACAATCACATATATCCACTCCACGAGTGCCAAAATGCAAACGTCTACAAGGTTCCTTTTACATGAGGAGAGTGTATTTGAAAAGGCGTTCTTCCCCTAAAGGTCAATGGTGTACAGACAAGGATCTCTGATCAGACATAAGCCTAACTGAATATAATAGTGATTATCCTCAATAAGTTCTAACCTTCAAAGAACAGCTCTCAGATCTGCATTATTTTCACACTATAAAATGCCATATCTTGTGCATTCTGGCCACTGTGCCATACAGCAGCAGAGCCAGAAAATTCAGAAAAAGGAAAAATAGCAAAACTTCGATTTGATTTTTCCAACAAATATTAGTGGGGCAGGAACTCTTCGTGGGGAAAAAGTACTGACACTCCCACTCAACAGACCAAGCTTTTACAGATTGGCTAACTATCGTTTAACTATTAGCCTCAGTGCTCTCACTCAACCTATACCGGGAAGGCATCATTAAAAGGAAGTTAATACTGCAGTATGTCACCAAGAAGGAACAGTACAGCAGCAGAATCAGGAAGTACCAAAAAAAAAATAGGTATTCAATTAAATCAGTGTATGAAAGTGCAGGGAAAATAACATTAAGAATTGGAACCTGAAGACTAACAGACATGGAAAGATTCGTGTGTCTCTAACCTGCATCTGCAAGAAAGCCACAGTATTTTTAAGTAACATCCGTTTCCTGAAACACAACCAACTGCATATAGGAAGTTGTCAGCAGGCTTGTGTCTGAAAGAAACTGTGAAAAAAGACTTCAGAAACCACTTGCCAAAGACAAGAGGCGGTCCTGTCACAAGGACAGATATTAAGGAAGCAAATCAAACAAAACCAAGAATAACAAATATTTACAGCCTGTGGCAGTGCAGAGCTGTTTACTGTGGTAAATATGATGATAAACTCATCCACAATCACTTACATTATAAATCAGACAGCAGGGGAGATCCCAATTCATTATGTTAATAGTAGGCTAAATAAAGCAGTGTCCCATAAACAAAACAGTATACTATAATCACAGTGGAGACCCTGGTAGGCAAATGTATTCTGTTACAACTGTGTAATAAAACCAGGTGTCTGCAACAAAGGGGAACTCTCGCTTATTCCTCATTCCTGGGTAATGCTTCTGTTATCGTCGGTTTATATTGTGACCCCCTCTTTTTGACATAAGGGTGTCAGTGTCCCCAACAGCAGTTGAGTAAAGAGATTATTCAGCAAGCTGAGAAGCTGTGTCAGGTCCACTGTCCCCAACAGTGCAAAGTGACACTAATATGACACATGAGAAAAGAACACGTGTCAGCCAATCACTCACCAGCACAGACAATTTGGCTCCAGCAGCAGAGAGAGATGAACTCAGGGATAGAAGGACAAAGTGTGGGATGCAGGGCAAACAGCACCTTGACAACATCATGTAATAAAATGGGGCAGGAGTTTATGTGCTTTATTTTCCATGTCTCTGTTAAGCTCCACCCCAAAACCCCTATCTTGCACCTGAATAAGTCTGCCGACAGATGTTAGGGTAGGTGCGGACACTCTGCAGAAAACATACCCCATTAGGCCATATTCCATGAATCCCTCAGTCCTGAGATTCAAACTAAAACTAAAATGAAGCCAAACCTGAACAGGTGCATCAGTTCTGCACACCTCACAGAGCGTACACAGCTAAAGAGACAGCTAAAGAAGTGCTCAGGTAACTGCCAGCCACACACCACAGTGTATCATGTTCAATGAAGACAACAGCAGGTCGATTATCTTGTTACCACAATATAAAGGGTGAACAGGCAGTTTAATCTGTCTTGTAGCATCGAGATTTCATTGTGTCTCTTGGTGTGAACCTGCAACAGGATCACTTTGCCTGGATGCCTGATTCACCTCTGACACTCTGAAAGCCACACAGGTACGTTCTCACATTCCATCCCAATAACAGACCAAACATGCTCCCAAGCGGGTATGTGGCAGGGGGCAAGAGAGGTCAGATTTCACCGCTCAGTGCAACCTCATCCATGATTAAAGTCACAGCTCTCTATAACGTATTCCTCTGTACATATTGTTTGCTTCCTACAGACTTCCTAGGGACAAAATTATGGCTGGTATCACATGCATTTTTCTAACACTTCTCCCCTCTCAGGCTGGCTGAGTGTTCATGGAAGAAGTGGGTGTTACTCTGGCCTAAACATGTTTCCTGTACATAGAATGATGAGTTCTTTTTTCTCTCAGCTTCACAGAAGGTCACATGCGGACATCCTGAGATGCACATTATGCAGAAAATAAAAAATCTGCTTTCAACCAGCCCAAACACACTTTAAGATTAATCTCCCTTTTCCTATTAAAAACAACTTGTAGGACATAACAAGACCATAAAGTTATACAGCCACAACTATTCCACTCATATATAACAATACTTGTAACTTTAACAATTATGATTACAAATTCCCACTGACGTATATATATATCATGTTTAACTGTGTGAGATGGAAAACTGCAGGTTGAAAAGAGATGGTGTAATTTAGCTCCTAACACTACAAAAGGAATCATCCATGAGTCATTGTAACACTGCATATTTTAACTTTACCCATAATTACGTTATAGCCTATAAAGAACCACCAACCTCTTTAATGATATAAATGAAGATGGTCAATATCCGAATAGGCTTAAAATAACAGTTAACACATCACCCTCGTTAAAAAAAATTATGTAAACAACCTTTTAGTTTTTAGGCATACAAAAAATACTCAAGTAAAGCACTGTCTGCTGATATGGGCAAGGCACACTGGAATAGCAACTAACTGATTCTGACACCAACAGAGCTACTTACCTGATTTCACACGTGACATTTTGTGGAACATCAGTGTTCTTCCCCTACTTGCAAATTTTTTCCCTAAGTATTCTTTATTCTTTCTAAAATTACATAGGCTTCAAGAGTTGCATTTATACTATATTAGTGAAATTGTGCAGCAAGTCATGTTTGCTGTATTCTGTAGCTGTCAAACTTCTGAGAGGCTGGGTACAGCCCCGAATCTAGATAAGATCCGTTCTGTCACAAAACACACCCTGTATCGCCGAGTAACCATCTGATGTGCAGCAGATGTTTGTTGCGTTAAGATCCATGTGATCTGGTACGAGACACTAGATGCTAATGAGGAGACCAGAAGCAGACTGGAACATGGCTGGGCTTAACAGATGGGCTCAAATCCAGCCAGAGGTGTGACTGAGGAGATTAAACCACTTACAATGAGACTCACATGCAGCTTTAAGCTCCCAGTAAAATTCCTGTACAAACACATTGATACAAATGGGGGAAAGCAGATCAACACAAAGCTCTTAGCTAAACAAGCCAGAGTTAAACCTTTACAAACTGTTGCTATGAGAAAAGAATGTTTCCCCACAAAGCACCTCACACACTGCCTTACTGGGCCGATTTGTTGTATTTACTTTTATAGAAAAGACATTAACCATTATTCATTAATTATTTGTGTTCCTTGTACTCCTGAATTGGTTGTTAGCAGTGTTACTGCACCTGTATTGCCTAGTATAAGTTTAAACCTGCTGATTTCCACAAGAAGCACTTTACCCAAAAACATTAACCCAGACAAGCAACATTATAGCACCAGCTGGTTTCCCATAGTTGAACTCATCAATTCATACATGTTCATGGAACTTAAGCTAAATAAAATGACATGGACAACATAATTCATTTAAATACTTATACAAAAACTATAAAACCACTTCTGCGGACGTATCCTGTGTATTACAGCCGTGTGTGAAAGGAAATCTTTATACCCTTCTGATGTGCCTATCATGCAATACATACAGTACATATATATGTTCTGTTCAACATGGTAAAATAATGACATATTTCTAGAGAATGCATACTGACACCGTCTTTCCCAGGCTGAAGAATTCACAAAATGACCACAGGGCTTCCAGAGAAATATCAGTTCACACTTAATGACTCATATGTTCGTCTGAATTCTTAATTTCACTACAAACGGAAGCATTTCATTACTTTACATACGCGAACATTCTAAAAGTACATCGTTTCCTGATCCAACCATACCCAGACAACGGCAATTACTGGCGCTTTCTAAATGTTAGTGTGGCATTCGTGTAATTACAGCATCTACATCGTCATGGTACTATAAGCGGTATGTTTGACATTTAAAAGTTAAACTCCACTTGCTGATCAGTTACTGTAACTGAGAGGATGCGTTAACTGTGTTACCGCATAGTTAAATGTAAAATCAAACAATCTCGTTTTAATTTAAAGAAAAGCAAAACGCCTTGGCAAACAGCTTCTAATAGCGGAACAATGGAGAAACACGCAATGCTGGCCTCCGCTTTTAAAGCAGAACAGCAGTGCATGAACGGACCCTGAACTAAGCGCCGCAGATGGGTATCAGTTATATGCGGCTCAAAGTGAACTGTAACACACCGATCTGTTATTCCTCACCTAAACTGTAACTAGTGCAAATGTAGATGCTACGGCAGATGCTTACCTGACTCGCTTTGTGAAATTGCTTCTTTAACCCGGCTACCGACATCCTAAAAAACCAAGACAGTATTTTTACCCAGCCTGAATAGATGCAGACGGTACACGGAGGAGGATGAGAAACATGAACGAAAGGCGAACTGAAAATGAAAACTAACTGGTCGCGGAGCTGATTCCGGTAGCAGATCCCCTGTGAAATGTCGCTGAGATGTAAATCCAAAACGCAAAATCAAATGGGCAGGGGACCTTACATCCACCTAACGACTATGTCGTTACTTCACAAGTGCCACCAGAGGAAGGCTTCACGTTTATGTAGATTAACATCATAAACGCCCCCACACGGCGGCCTAGAGCACAGAAAGCAGGGGCAATCAGCGTGACAACTGTAACAGTAGACCAGGATTCGTTCCACTGGTGCTCATGAGAGTTGTAGTGCTGATAACACGTGTTCTTTTTCTATTGTATTTATATGATGCTTATAAAATAACGCTTTGCGGAAAAGTTATGAAATGCAAAAACTATTATCTTCATGAGTATCTTATAAATATATTTTGGCTTCTGTCTACCTAATAATGGGGTCCTAGAACTGACAGTACATATACAGTACTGTTACATGGACCTTGGTAATAATGGAGAGTTGTAAAAAGTGTATACTTCCGATATCATGTCAGTTGTAAAATTAGCCTACATCCAGGGTCAAACAGAAGTATCGATTTATCATCTTTTTTTTTTTTCAAAAATTACAGTCCTACAATTACATTATGAGTACAATTGCGCCTCCTAGTGACTCATTACATATTTCGAGGATCCTTAAATTCAAAAGTTCTCTGACTCTTAGCATACTGTTCAGTTATCATAAATCTAAAATATTAAAGTTTTCATCATCTTTATTTCAATGAGATTATAAAAACGACAAAAAACGATCACTGTGTCTTTATCAGTCAATGCTTGATTAAAAAAAATAATTCTGGTGTATGTCAACAGAAGTTTTTTTTTTTTAATAACCTAGTATTTTTCCAATGGTAGACTGCAACTTTTAAGAAAACAGGTATTTTTAAACAGTACACTAAAGTGTGATGCTGTGTGTATCTGTATTGTTTTGTATATTGTTGCTCTGTTTGGTTATATGATGTTAACTGTAATGTGCTTTTAGTGACTTCAGATTGGCCACATTATATTCTAAATGGTACAATGTCTGTTCCTGTAGTGTCTTTACCAGTAGCCTAATCCTAATGGATATATTTAATATGAAGGGGGTGGGGGGAAAGCAGAAATTGGCCTTCAAAAGCTCTGAAATACATGAAGCAATAAAAAGTAAATCCATTTTCTTTAAGTGATTTAACTTCACAAACTATCACACCTAGTACTTCAGAATGTTTGAGTAGATTTAAGTAGTAAATTGGAGCAAGTTGACAATGTAAAAGTACAACTTATTATAGCTGACATAAAGACACCCAAAAAGCTGAGAATAAGCATAAGGCCTTAAAATCTCTTTTACAAGCACATATGTAAGTGTTGCAACACTATAGTTTACCAGCAATTTTCATTTTTATATTTACACTGCATTCCTGAAATGGGTCACATGTGCTACAGATGAGCCTAATCCTGTCTGCATGGACAGAAATACTGTGAAAAAGGTCCCCATCTTTAAATCTGTGTTACATGTCATGCAGAATATTCAACTCCGCTCCTAGTCCAAGCGTTAGTCATCTCAAGATTGGACTACTGCAGTTCATTCTTAGCTGGCCTCCCTGCTTCTCTAGCTTATATAAAACTTACATATTATATGTTTATGCTTTCCCTTTACTTGAATGACTTTTGAGACAATTGCTTGACTTAATCATGTGCACTTTGGTGACAGGACAGCACTTACTGTTAGTTAGATTCTCTGATACTCTTTGACCTCGTTTGTGAAATGCACATGTACTATTATTCATTGTAAGTCGCTTTGGACAAAGGTGTCTGCTAAATGAATAAATGTACAATGTACATGTACATTTCTAGGAATCTACATAACTGAGGATTTTACATGGACAAACAGTACTGTCATTTTGACAAAAAAACATCCCATTTTACAACTGCTCTGCAGAAAATTCCATGACATACTGCATCAGTGGGTGGCATGCTAACTGTTCACCACAGCCAGGAATGCACTCTGGACCTTTGTGAACACTAAAGAAAATAACTGGTCATTCCCTTCCCACATTGGAGGACATCTTCAGATTGTGATGTCTCAGCAAAGCTAGCAGCATTTTGAAAGATGTTGCATGGTCCTACAATCACCTCCTCACTTTGCTGCCTCCTGGGAGGCGTTACTTATGGTACTGCCTATTAGGTATCCTGGACATCCTGCTCTTTAGCAATACTGTATATTGCAATACTCTATGTATATTAAATAATCTATATATGGTCATACAAGTGTCATACTGTGACTATACAAGTGCAATACTGTTTGTGTAACAAACTGGCAGGCTGAGGCGAGGTCCAAGTGCAGAAAGGAAGGTTTTAATACAAGACAAGGCAAGGCTATGTGACAAGGGGAAGCAGAGAAAAACACACATTACATACGTCTAGGGGTTACAAAGCTCTGAAAACAGAAACGTTATACAAACCACACAATGAAGGTACAGTAGTAAGCACAGCAAAGATCATACAATAACCAGCAAAGCAAGACTACAACCTGAGGGCAGGTATAAGGAACCAAATGAAACAAGGCACAGGTGGAAACACTAAAGACAGGTACCACAATAACTCAGCAAAAGAAACACAAGGAAGGATGATACCTAGAGGACACTGGGAAGCATGACAGGCCGATGCATGAAAGATTGACTACAAAAGTGCAATGCTGTCTACTGTTCATCCTGTCTATTCACTGCTGAAAGTTGTACACAGATATTTGTATTTCTTTTTTAGTGTCTTATATTAAGAGTGTAACTGTAATAGCCTATGGTGGGTTGGCGCCCCACCCTGGGTGTCCCCTGCCCTGCACCCTATGTGTTCTGGGATGGGCTCCAGACCCTGCGACCCTCACCAGAAATAAGCGGTATAGAAGATGACTGATTGACTGACTGACTGACTGATTGTAATAGCAATTCTAGAAGGTACACTAAGTTACTGTAGTCATTCAGGAAATGTGCAGTCATAATAAAAGCATCATTCCTTATTCAGGATTATACATCAGAACATTTGGTGCACACGAGTAGTTTACACCAGAGAGGAAGGGCGGGGGGGGGACACATACAATAAACATTTAAGAGTTAGAAATAGTTTTGTAAAAGTGTTCTAAGCAGGTTTGACTGATTTAAGCATGTTGTGCCAAAAAATAAAGTTTATTTGGGACAAAGACAATGACCATTTTTACGTTTTACATTTTATCCATTTAGCGGACGCCTTTGCTCAAAGCAACGTACAATGAACAATAGCACATGTGCATGTAACAAATGAGGCAAATGGAAACAATGATTTTGAGAAAAAAAAAACATATACTGTACATTTGGGTGTGTCGTTGTCGGGTTGTGTTTTAAAGCACTTACACCTGTGTCATAACTAAAACTAAAGTTCATTCCATACATTTTTTAAAACTTTGTGAGAATAACAGTTACATTTCAAAGTACCCATTTAACATGTTTCTGTATATAACCTCAAGGAGCACTTTATTAGAAACACCTGTACACCTGCTTTTTCATGCATTTATCTAATCAGCCAGTCATAATCATGTGGCAGCAGCACAGTGTATAAAATCATACATATACAGGTCAGGTGCTTCAGTTAATGCTCACATTGAACACAAACACCAGAAAAGTTTATATATTTCTGTAACTACTGATCTGGAATTTTCACACACAATACACTCTACTCAGTATGGTACAAAAAACAAAAACATTCATTGAGTGGACATTCTGCAGACATGAACACCTCGTTGAAGGTCAGAAGAGAATAATCAAACTGGTTTGAGGTGACAGAAAGGCTAGAGTGACTCAGATAACTACTCTTTAGAACTGTGGTGAGCAGAAACGTGTCTCAGAATACGCAGCATATCAAACCGCCAGGTGGCTCAATGGGTAGAACATCAGGCTGGGATGTAGAAGTCTCCCCGTTCAAATCCAAACACAGCCACCCGGTGTGTCCTTGAGCAAACCACTCAGCGCTAGTTCATTGTAACACACATATGAAATGTTGTAAGTCACTTTGGATAAAAGTGTCTGCTAAATGACTAATTATGAACCTTAAGATTGATGAGCTTGACCATGAGCAGCAGAAGACCATGTCATACTCCACTCCAGTCAGTCAGGAACACAAAGCTGAGGTTGCAGTGAGACTCATCAAAATTGGATAGTTTATGACGGGAAAAACGTAGCCTGGTCTGGATCGCAATTTTTGCAGCGGCTACCAGATGGTAGGTTAGAAACTAAGTTAGCAGTCCTAAATCCAAGGACTACTAACTGAGCCCTTGAGTGTTTTAACTAAATTCAGCTGTTATTTCCACAAAGGCTATTGATTTAGGTGCCATGACTAAAATCAAACAGCTTTCTTTAATGTTGTACAATTTTTTACACTCAAATTGTAGCCTTGATCCTAATGTGAGCTATTGGGGAGGTCATTAAGATATGACCTAACCCATTCATCATAGCCTATTTTCTTTTATGTGCAATAGACATTTTAGCATCACTAGCATTTCTTGGTGGTTTTCAACAAACATTTTTTTGTATGTGTTTATTGTGTTTGTGATTAATCCCATTACTTTCATGGTATGTTTACATCAGAAGTTTCAAAACTTTTTAAGAGTACAGACTGGACAGAAGCTTTATAGTATTCTTCAGGGACCTGACAGTGCGGGGCTGAGGGGGACACTGCGGATACCATGTGACATTTTTACGGTGGCCATGAAGTGCAAACAAATTAACAAATCAGAAAACAAAATGACAAATCAGAAAACAAAATGACAAATTCGAAAACAAAATGACAAATCCGAAAACAACATAACAAATCCGAAAACAAATTAACAAAACCGAAAACACAACGACATTTCAGACAAACCGGAAAAGGTAGGTATCGCTTGCGAACAGACTTCTTACTGCTGATTGGACGAGACATTTGTCAGTCAAGATATACAGAAAGTTTAGCAGGCTGCGGCAGTACAGTCCATCCATTATCTTAACCGCTTATTCCTGGTGAGGGTCGTGGGGAAACCTGGAGCCCATCCCAGACCACATAGGGCAAGGGACACCCAGGGTGGGGTGCCAACCCACCACAGGGCACGCGCACACACTACAGGCAATTTGGACACACCAATCAACCTAACCTGCATGTCTTTGGACTGTGGGAGGAAACCGGAGC
>JABJVR010048698.1:1810-23754 GCA_025773905.1 Chitala chitala | reverse complement strand
GAGAGAGATAGAGAGAGAGAGAGAGAGAGAGAGAGAGAGAGAGAGAGAGAGAGAGAGAGAGAGAGAGAGAGAGAGAGCACTCTGGTTACAGTCGTGAGCAACACGGCTTCCTTCTGGGAGCTTCATGCACGATCTCTACTGTCTTCTCCTTCACTCGGTCCTCTTGTTCCTTCAGAATTCTACCAGAGGTTAAAAACCACAAAATCTCAACATTTTTTCAGATGGGTTTTTTTTTTTTTTGTCTCCCTTTCTGGCAGATAAAGTATTGAGAAATGTTAATGTTCCTTCTAAGACAAGTGAGCTCATTAGGAACAAACTGAAGTCACCAAATAGAAGTTGTTTAGATTAGCATGTGACCAACAATACCTACTGATCACCAGTTTCTCATATCACTAGTAAAAATAGAACTTAATGAAAGAGCTGTTGAATTAATGGAGAACATAAGGAACATCCATTGGGAGCTAATTCCTTAATTTTACACTGACATCTGTGAATATGGTTTACTCACCTGGCCAAATGGACCATAGACTCCAGTACATTGTGTCCTGAGAATGCACTGCACTCATAAAATCCCAACTGGGACTCCTGTAGGATACAGCATGATCCAAAACATATTAAACATTTTGACACTTGATCACAGAACATTGGTCGCCCTCTTGTTCCACATAAACAAATCTATGAGTGCTAAATACTAAGGAGCAAACATTCTAAGGTTCATCTCTGCAAATGTTGTGCCTGCTCTGAAACACGGGTGAGGAGGTATGACGGTTTAGCTGTGCTTTGGTGCTTTGCAGGTGAAATGTGGTAATTTATTTTGACTTGAAGACACATTTAACCATGTCTTCCACAGCATACTGCAGTGACAAATAACCGAGCTGAGATTTGGCATGAACTGTACCAAAGAACAGCAGAAACAGACAACAAGTGCTCAGCATATATGGCAACTTCTTCAACACCGCTGGAAAAGCATCCAAATGAATATGTTACGAATATTAAATCCAAGGTGAACATGTAATGAAACTTGCTGACAGAACAGAGTTTTGCAGTATTGGCAGCCATGGCAAGCTGTGGCTATTTTAAAGAATCTGAAATGCAGAATGATTTTTGTGGCTTTTTGTGGTTTATAGCCTCAATGCCTTCATTGTTTTTGTAAAAGGTAGATAATTGTGAAAATAAATAAATAAAACATTCTCTGAGGCATGCACAGACTTGACATCAGTAAACAGGAAACCACAGTGGGCTCCCTAATCACAGAGGAGGGTGTATAAACGTCCTACTGAGAGCCTTGATTGGTCTCCGTCTCCCCATTTAGAAACTGTGCCACAGACCTGAGCGCACCAGTCCAGCCAATAAGAGCGAAAGTGTCTACAAACCTTGGCTAGTGCCTCACCCAGTCTGCTCTCCACCCTCCTTTCACTCTCCTTGTCAGTTTTGTTCCCCAACAGCATCATGGGAATGTCCTCACCAGCCCCTTCCTGCATTTAACAAATAATGAGATGATCATTTCATCCTCAGACAGCATGTTTGCCACTGACAGAACTGGCATCAATCAGTTCTGTTCTTTGACACAGTTATAAAACTATGACAAAAATGAAAATGTAAGAAAATAAAGATGCCTATGCTGTAATATGGTCTCAGTTTTGAGACAACCTGTGATCCTATCATGAACTCCAATTTTATGTATCATATGGCCTCATAATAAATACCACTCTAATATGCACCGATTAATAATAAACTGACATGATCTTTAGCTCTTCGTGTGGGACCCACCTGCACACTGGAGAGCCAATGGCGTACTGCAGTGAAGGTCTGCTCAGCAGTGATGTCATACACAACCAGCACACCGTCAGCTTTGCGAAAGAACTGCTTGGTAATACTGCGATATCTGCAGTCACATTGACAGAGCAGCATGACACACACATATAGACTAGAACAGACCAAAATCAAGCACTTTCCACTACACGGTTTCAAGCACAAAACATTTTTGCATAAATGTAAGTTATTATAGTATTTATTTCAGTTATTGTTCATAAAAGCTTCAATAACCAGCCAATAAAATAATAACAAAATAACAAAAAATAATAGTAACAACAACAACAACAACAACAACTAAAAAACTCAAACCACTTTTTAAATTTCAAATCACACATGAATCAAACCATCACCACACTGCTTCTTATTAGGGTTCTAATGCAGAAAACAACTCTACCAGAAACATTTATCTTAACTTTTTCTTTCAGTTTTAAGGTTTTATACAGTTGGAACTTCAAAAATTGTGAAGTTACGAGATAAATGTGATTTACTCAAGGAAAAGATGACAAGCTGCAAGTGAGCCGTAAATTAAAGCTCACAAGCTACAGCAAGCTTTACCAGGTTAGCAGGTGATGTTAGTCACCCAGGCTGGCTATGCACGTCCTCACTTTGCCAAGTGTTCCTGGATAAACATAGGCTGTGCCTACTATTTAGCTGGACACTGTTTAACACCCGGCATAGCCTGTCTAACCAATAACCAGCCTTAAGGGGCGGTTCTTCATCTTCAAACCATGACCCTTCTCACTCTCATTCTGGAGGGTAAGTCAAGACTGACAACAGTGTTTTGATAAATTCAGAAGTGAAACGTGTAGTCCATTCTATTTGTTTACTTTCATTTAAGTACAGATTCAAACGACACTATACAGTTTAATACCCAGCACACCCTATGTTGATCCAGGAACACGTGCTGGCTACACTATAACCACATTTCAAACACAAAGCCCAAATTCTGAAAGTACAAACTGTATACAATTAACTTTTAGGAAAAAAAAAAAAATTCATTTTACATACTTCTTGGGTGCTAATAATGATAATGTAAAATGTAATGCCCAGTACAGAGGTGGGGCCACTGTATGGTAAAAAATGGCACCATCCTTTGGCTGAGATATAAAACCAAGGTCCTGACCCCCTATGGTCATTAAAGTTCCCAGCATACTCTTTTCAAACAGTAAGGGTACTCCCTGGCATCATGGCTAGGTTTCCCCAAAGTTTGTTATGAATCATGGCTGCCTAGTAATCCCCATTTGCGAACTGGCTGCATCACTGTCATTCCTATGGCCAGTGTGTGGTGAGCTCTCTGCCACTCTGTGGATGCTGCACACTGGTGGTAGTGGAGGAGAGTCCCTGCTCCCTTGTAAAGCACTTGCTCCTTACATTTAATTATGGTAAGTACTCACATTTTATTCGTTAAATTCTGTACTTTGAGCTAAATTATGCTAAATAATCCTTCACCCTCCTCCAGGAAGCCCATTATTACCTCAAATGGATTGCCTACTGAGCCAGATTCATGATTTATACTTTTATATTAAACCTCTGGCCCAACCACTGCCCTCCTTCATACAAGACAATACACACATTCTGAAGGCTTTGCTGGATATGGCTATTTCTATTGACTGCTTCCTGGTAACAACAGATGTACCTTTACAGCATCTTTTTAGAAGATCAAACTACAGACTCTTCACCCCCTTCTAAATTCTTCAGCTTAAAGAATGGCTCTAAAAAACAATGTGTTTCTTTTTCAGAATCTGTTAAAAATTCAAGACAAGGGTACTGCTATGGGGGCATGCTTTGCTCCTAATTATGTTAATCATTTTCTAGTTTTACAGGAAAAGGATTTTGTGTACAGTAATTTGTATTAATTACAGTAATGTGAGAAAATGGTGGGATCCATATACTGATTATATACATTTGATTGGTGCAGAGGATTTCCTTCTGTTGTATGGTTTTAAATACAATATAAAAAATATATATTAAAACTGAGAACTGAATATTCCAAAAACTTTTTTTTTTTTTTTTTACACATGGCTATTTCTAAAAGTGAGGATGGACATCTACACACTGACATATATAGGAAAGTTACTAATTAACCTTTATTTATACAGCACCTAACAACAAGCACAAGTTGCCCTAAGGAGCAGCCACAGCAAACACACAATCAGCCCAGTGTTTAGATTTTCATCTGCGAACTTCCAACAAAAGCTGATTAGATGATTTACACAAAGAAACAAGTTCAGACAGATATGTTGGTGCCAGATCAAGGGCTTTAAAAACAAATAACAGTTAGTACTCAAGTCACAACTGCGGTGGGTTGGCGCCCCGCCCTGGGTGTCCCCTGCCCTGTGGCCTATGTGTTCTGGGATGGGCTTCAGGCTTCCCCGTGGCCCTTCACAGGATAAGCGGTTTAGAAGATGACTGACTGACTGACTCAAGTTACAAAAGTTGCAATGTGGACCTTCCACGCATTTGTGAAACCGAGCAGGAGTTTGACTAGCAGGCTACAATAAAGTCGGGCCGATTTATACAGAGAGTATTGAATAAAAACTATTTAGGATGCTCACAAAAGAGCTAAATCCATTTCTAGTCTGGAACGTCAAAAGGAAGGAAGGAAGAAAACGAATGCCTCAGTGAGTGGATCTACTTTGTCACTGAAGATTGTGCCTTAGTCAATTCTATTAAGAACATTACACATTCTAATTGCAACATCATAACAAGTGACAACATTCTTAGGGAGGTTTGTCCAAGCCCCCTAAGAGTAGTTTTAGTAGAACATCTGTAGCAAGATTGTCTAACATTCAAATCACATCTTAAGACCTACATTTTCAGAAGCGCTTATTTAAATTGATTTTAAGATGTATTCAAATCAAATTTTACATATAAATTTTCTGGTGATAAAACAGTGATCAACAGTGGTTAGTACACTCTGCATTTATTATTGTTGTTGGTCGTCCCTGTTACTTGTTTTCTCTTTTTTATACGGTAACCCTAAGTGATTGAAAGGCGTATTACTAAGTCCTACACTACATGATACGTTAGTGCACTGCCATCTACTGGCCAGAAACAACACTCACACCTGGCTTCATTTGCACTTGCAGGGTAAATACAAATATGATTCTGTATTCACTGTGCAGATACAAAAGAATGTACATACTTTAGTGATTTTAGGAAGCAGAAGGTATACATTAAATCGTTTATTAATTGTAATGCTAACTTTGTTGTTTATCATTTATCTTGCACTCGTAGTTGTTTCTATATGGGCCATACTAAAAGAAGGTTGACAGAAACTTTCACACATATGCTATTAGGAAAGGTAATGTGGATGGCAGTAATCCTGATGTTCTAATGGTGGAAAGAAACTATTAAAAAGAACATTCAGTGGGGTGAGTGTTTGAAACTGTTACTGCAGAGAAACTTTTATAGACCTAATTTACAGGTCAAATCCTACCTTGGATTGAATGAGGAAATTGATTTTAGTCTTTTTTTAGTAACATTGTTGCGGCGGGGTTAATGTATCTTTTTCTGCTCTATGGTGCCATCTGCTGGTGTATTTCACCATTCATGCAGTTAGTGTTCTGTTTTCTCAGTGCTTGTTAACATGAGGTGTTCGTGATTAAGCTCCGCACTCACTCAGCTAAAGGGCATATTGAGTGTTGCTGGTTACTCCCTGAAGGAGGCAGCTGAAGCCACTATGCGTGGGCTGCAACCCTGTGTTCTACTGTTTTATACTCTCTATCCTGAAACCCTTCTGAACAAAGGCTTTTTATATTATTTCTGAAGAGAGCCTTGGTATTAAATTTTTTTCCTTTTGTCTTTTGATAGATTTTGATCTCTCTTAACAAAGAGCACCCTACATTATACTTGGATTGAACTTCTTGAGCACTCTGGGTTTTTTATGCTAAATTATGTTCTCTGGATTACAAATAACGTTATATAAAATTTAATTGCTTTAATTTAGGTAACTCTCATTCCAACTCAACTCAAGTGGAATTTTTTTTATTTTCATCCCTGAAACTAGTAATTTAAGATTAGTGCCATTTTTCCAAAATATTCCAGTATTCAAATCTCAAAATGTCAAATTCAAAGACTTTGAGCATGAAAACTGTGACAAGTGAGAGGGCAGCACTACTGACTAGAGGATGTTCCTGGTAGGACATGTGTGGATGTTACAGCTCTGGGCAGTAGTGGGTGAGGACTGAGACAGGACACCAAAGCCATGCAGACGTCACACTCACCGTTCCTGCCCAGCTGTATCCCAGAGCTGCAGCGCCACCTGGGTGTTGTCCACTGTCAGTGTCTTCACACTGTAGTCTATGCCTATGGGACACACACTGTTCATTATAGATGTGCTACTCAGTGTATGACTGACAGTACACACAAGATTTACAGCCAGCTGACTGGGCAGTTGAGCATGAATACTATCCGTTTCAGAAAGAGTAAAATGCAGGTTTTGCAAAAGAAAACATTCAAAAACTGTACTGTTAACCGTCAGAGCAAAGGAACAGCTAATTTAAGTAAAACTTGTGGATGTGCTCCTTTTAGGACCTGCAGGCTTCACAGTAACCTGTACAGAATACTTGGTGAACCTGAGCCAAAGGGTTTACAATGGGGATAAGTTAACAGGCGCACACAAAACTAAAAGTAACTGCAAACATGGACTGAAATTGTGTGCCTTACTGATGTTATTAAATATCCTGTTCTGCACTAAGTGTGCAGACTTCAGGCTGAATGTCAAAGACCAAAATATCAAACATTAAAGGCAATGTGTACAATACTCATATTAAAACCAAATCTGTTTTACACTTTCAGCACAAGAGAGACAAGATAAGTGCTTGACTTAATAGCCTTTCATGCGACACCACACAGGGTGTTTATATACAAAGGGGGGAAAAAAAAACACACAAAATAGCCGTGTGAAGTAGCCCAGAGTGAGAATGGGTGAATGAGGCCAGCATGTTGCACAGTAAATCAGAGCACCCACCTACAGTGGCAGCGGTTTCTGAGTAAAAGCAGCCGTCACAGAACCGGCGCAGCAGAGACGTTTTTCCCACACTGGAGTTGCCCACTACAACAATTTTGAAGAGGCGGTCAGGTCCAGAGTTGGTTCCTTCTTCCTGGAGTGCAAATGATGAGAAGCTTGTATCATACATTCATATTCATGGGAAACCTGCCATTTCCTGCCATAAACCTGCCATAGTGTCCAGTCCCCATAGCAGGCCTGTGACTGGCTAATGCTCAGTAAAATGTATACAGTAAAGAGAATAACACACAGACTGCACCAGTCAAACAGCTGAGCACACCACCTATAAACCATATTTTTCTTACTTAATGGTGTGTCGTATGAACTTGTGTCTGTAGACATACGTGTACTGGCATCAACAAAGGAATAAATTAGCTTTCAATAAAAAAAAATATATATCACTGAATTTCAGTAAGCTTTCTGAATGTTGACTGTACAGTATAAAAGTATTTTACTGATTCTGATTAGCACATTACATAATAAACATCTGCTGCCACCAGGTTTTCTTAACAAATGAGGGTTCACAGTCATTGTAAATCAGTTGATCACAAAACATGCTCAGCTAAGCAAAGATGAAAGGCAGTCTGTAATTAATGAGGGACAGAAGGTCAATATACGACCAACCCCAATTCCTTTTTATTCATTACAATTCTTTACTCCTTACAATACAAAGTCAGTATACAGTTTATCGTCTAACATATTTAAGTGCTGTTAATATTATAAGATTTATAACGTTAACTGTCTATAACAGCTGTAGCCACAACCATTTTGATCCAACTTGTCTTGAGTAAAATGACCGAATCGTGTTGTGGCTGCATGAACAATGCTAATTAAATTTATGTTTTACAGACATGCACAACCCACCTCCCTTTAAAACAAAATGAAACCGTTATGACATTACTTGGGGAAAAGCAAGGAAATAATGGTTGCAGTCTGAGTGAGTTATCTTAGCCAGGCTGAGTGTGACAGGGAACGCACACACTCAAGCGCCACTAAAGAGCTACCTGTGGAGGATGGAGAACCCATCACATCACCTGCTTCTGGCTGAATGCATTGGAAAATTACGCTGCTTTTGAATACATTCAAATTGACTTTTAAATTATGGGCATTAGTGGTCTTCTACATTTGAAACAATACATGAGCAGAAAGTTAAATTGAGAAAAATAATTCCAGAGTAATTTGAACATTGAGCATTAAGACATTCAGATCCCCTCCATCTGAATATTTTTGGGACAAGCTGGCATATGCCAGGCAGGTCAGCCCTAAATTACTGAGGAGCACCTAAGCTGTGCCTTGGTTTGTACATGTATGTAAATAACTGCATCATTTTCCAAGCACATAAGAATCATTTTTTCAGTGCACACAAATCTGAGGGCCTCCAAGTGCTTCCCAGTCTGTCTTTTACAAATTTCACTGTTGAGACAGATTTCTCCCACAATAAACAGCTGCAAGAACGTAATCAAAAATTATTTCTTGCCCCTAAAAATCACATTTTTGACACAGTATATAGTAAGCAATAACTTCTAAGTGTGAACACAGTTGAGGTTGAGCCATGCTTTTTCAGCACAGCTCAGCAATTTGTGCAAATGTGAACACAACCTTACACTTTAATCCTAAAGGCACACATGGACACGCACACGCACATGCACACACGACTTATACGTGTGCGTGACATGTTGCGTACAGTATTAGGGACGCAATGTGATCAACATGCTTACGTTCACAGTCTCTTTGCCCACAGGCTGCTCCCTGGGTGACAACGGCACAGCCCTGGTGCTGGGAGCTCTTCTGCAGAAGGACAGCGTGGCATTCATTGGCTGGTGTGTGCACTCCTCCTCTTCCTCAACCTCTCGCCACTGATGCAGCTGGGTCGGTTCTTCCTGATGCAGCAGCTGAGGCAGGTGGTCCTCTTCGATGGAGATGATTCGGGGCAGGTTGCGCCGGTTCGGTGCACCCCGAGTTGCTTCCAGCTCCTGACTGAACGTCACCCCGAGTCCATTCAGTCCCAGTGAGCTCTTCCTCCTAAAGTATGGAGGGGTTTCCTCCACATCCTCTGCGCTGTGAGGGACACTTGGATAAATTTAACTGCTGAATTCTAACTCTGAAGATTAAGTCCCAGTATCACAACAACTAGCCTAACCATGCCTGTGAAAAGTCACATTTCCAGAGCACTTATCCACTTTTTAAAAACCAGTTTATAATGTATTTATTACAGCACATCATTACAGTCTTGTTCAACTACACTACCTAAATAGATACGTAAATACACCACCTTCACCACAGAAATAACACACCTTTACCTTCTGCCACTGACATCACTCTCTCCATCCTATGCTTAATAACTGCACCCTCACTACCCTACACTAACCTCATCACCATCCAAATCCCAGATTCCAGCTCGCTACATGTCACCACAATCCCTCCCAACATCACTCCCCACTCTTAATCACACATTTTAGCCTTTTTATCCATAGGCCAGATCACTACAAACCTCTCCATCCGATTAAAGTTACCCTCATTATCCAGTTCTAATACAACTCAATATTATGTCTAATGCTTAATAATAATGGTCTAATACTTCTCATTTAAAGCTTTAAACAGCTCACCGATTTAAAGGTCCACCATACTTGCCTGTAGCTGAAATGCATATTATACACTCCAGGTCTGCTATAGTACAGATAAAAAGCCAACCTGTTACTGGATTGCTTGCGGTCTACATTCTTCAGCGGGGTGGATGTGGAACACGGTACGGGTGTCTTCACCGAACCCGTGGGTTTCTGGAATGTAAACATCCGAATTAGTGTCACTTTGACTAAACAACTATAAAAACCCAATACAAATAACTGTGTTTAAATATCTGTTCATTACCAAGAGGCACAACAATCGTCCACTGTGGTCTTACTTTACACATTCAAACAGATCTGTCTTATTACATGTCTTTGGGAAACACTAAAACTGCTTAACAGTAACAGGATGCAAGCCACTCAAACAGCTTTTGTGTATCAAAAACCTACAGAGTAGAAAATATGACATCGTACTGTGCCGATATACCATATAACACATACCATATAACACATATCTCGCTCATCTCGAAGATGTTTATTCATTTCCCTGAAAAATAATTTTTTGAAACTTTACATCCAGCTCCTACATGTTAACACAATCACATTCAATACTTATTCTGCCACTGCTACCTATTACTACCTGTGCGTGCATGTGCACATTTGTGTGTGTGTGTAACACACCTTTTGATTTGTTTGACCCATCTGCATAAATTTCACTACAAGACAGATACCTTATGTTACTTTATATCTTTTGAAATATCTTCTTTGCTTCCAGTTTCAATTGTGCTTTTAGTGTTGATGTGTGAATAACCACCGCTGCTGTATGTGCAGGTACGGTACATGAATTAGCACAACTGAATGTGTGTGCCTCCTTACTCAGCGTGGGTGAGTGACAGGACACGTGTACATGCGCAAGGTAACGAGGGAGTAAGGGAGTACACATGAACAGTAACCTGAGGAGGTCAAGCTGTTTGAGGAGGCTGGCTTTCTCCCTCTGTAGCCCCTCTGTGATACGGTACATCTCCCTGTGAAGGAGAGGCAGGGAGAACATCACACCTTTATGTTTCTACGAACGTTCACATCTAGATCAATACTAATTATATTAATAATTTTATAACAATAAAATATTATTATTACTCCAAATATGGAAAATATGGAAGTATGGCCAGTGTTTGTGCCTAAATAAAAATTCTCTCACAAAGCAGCACACCACACCACTGCATTGTCTGCATTAAGACAGAAACAGTGAGTTAAGCTATCAGACTACTCAACACCGGAAAACAAGACCTAGTTCATAGAATGCTATAATGTTTCCTATTACGCCCATGTTGGTGTTCAACCTGTATATAAAAGGACGGTTACCCCCTATTGTTTAAAGTGACTGTGCTGTTCTCCTGCCTGCATATTGAAACAATGCCTGCCCTTTCCCTACGTTGGAGGTGCAGATGTGTTGTATTAAGTGTGCTATCTTGTACTCCAACATATCTTTTGTCTCCACACATTTAATAAATCTGCTGCATCTATTTTGCACATGACAACAAAATCTGAATCTGAAACTAAATAGTCTACAGAGCCAGGAGATTACATGTTCAGTAAGACTGTTAAACTGACAGCAGACAGCTGAGTGACACATCTCACATGTCTGAAATGGCTGCATTCAGCAGATCGGCAGGAATACGACATGGGTATTAACGGTGTGGTGAATGAACCGCTACATCACAGGTGTGAACTAGGAGTGGGACAACAGGATATTCTGTTTAGATTTTTATATTTTCTTTTGTTAGCACAGTAACATACTGTGCAGCTTTCACTTGCTTTGGTACACTTGTTTTCAAAAAGGTCAGAACCTGGTGTGAACGGCTGCAGCGGGTCAAGGTGTGGCTACACACAGGCGTAAAGGGAGAAACGCACATATCACGGTCTTCACGCAGGTGGGAGGACTGCTCCTGCAGCAGACCCAGCTGATCCTGAGCGAAAGACAACTGCTGGGCTGTGCGCTCCAGCTCCCTGGCCAGCTCCTCGTTGGTGTGCTTTAGCCTCACGTTCTCCACGTGAGTGTGCCGCTGCTCACTGTACAGATCTCTGCACTGGCTCTCCAGCTGGGTGCGCAGTCACACACACACACACACACACACACACACAATCAAGTATGGTTATATGCATGCACATACTTTACACAAACGCATTCAAGGACCAATACACACAAACGTATGTGCTCTACTTGAGTTACTCATATTCAATTTACTTTTCACAGCAACTTTCACAAGAGTTGCCTCAAGTTGCTTTATGTCATATAAATCATATGCATTTATATTATTTTTCATATCCATAAACAGGCTCTTCCTATTTCAGTCACAGCAGACTGCAGGCATGAGGACATGGACTCAGACTGGCTCCTCGGCATCCCAAAGCTGTTCAAAGGAGTCCAGACTTCCAGGACCATTTGTGAACAGCGGTACCTTTGCTAACCGATTGAATGATTTACAGACAGATATACTACAACTAAGAAGGGATGCTTGTAATCAGCAACAACAGATATCCTCTGGTGTTTCAACACTGTTTTACATGCATAAAAACATCCAATCCACACCATAACACCACTACCTCCCTTGTCTCTGAAACAAAAGGAACCAGGACTGACACCAAACAATGTTTATCCTGGGCCTCAGTGTCACTATTCCACAGTCTACAGGAACCACACTTAGCTGTTCTCAACCACATAATGTCTCAACCATAAAGTTTTGTACGACTGATACAAATTAGCAAACCACTTGGTTCAGTAGTTAGTGACTGGCCGAGCCCATCTAATCTTGCAAAAATTATGTGAGCCTCTATCAGCTCTATGACCATAAGTAAGTTCTGACCAAAGTATTTTTGTTGGCTTGATGCAGTAAACTGGCCTGCACAAATCTGACACTGTGAAAACAAGGCTGAAATATACCAATACGTTTCTCACTAAAGACGCCACACAAAGGTGGCTGAAAGGTGGTGCACGATAAATGAAGGGAGGAGCTACTGAGTGGCTACTAGGCAGAAACACAAACACACAAATGCACACACCTACCTTCTTCTGTTTCTGGATCAACTGCTCCACCTCCCGCTCCTTACTGGAGAGCTGCTGCTCCAGCTCCTGGCTCCGTGACAGGAAGCGCTCAGAGTCCTGCATTACGCATCACAGACCAGTCAAAGGTCAGTGAGAAAAGCAGGCCACTATTTGAGCTGCAAGCCCAGCGCTAGCCTCAGTACCCGAAGGAGAACGCGGTCCTTTTCGCTCTTAATCTGCTGCTCCATCTCCTCATAAAGGCGCTGAATCTCATCATCATGAGTGGCTGTCCTCCTGTGTGGACACAAGGCAGAGCCTGAGTCCCTGGCCATGCACCTGAGAACCATTATCATTACAGAAGCCTTACGTGCTTGTAACTTTACGGTACGTTACACGCAAATGAGCATAAGTGCACTGCAGTGCAACTCAAACACAAACCAAAAGGGTCAGCTTAAACAAATAGTTCAGTTTTTTAATGGCAATTAAAGTTCTGTCTCTGTCGGATGACTTAAGACATTTGTTTTTTTAACTGTCTGAACAAGACAATAAGTATCATTACATTTCATGCTCAAATTAACACCAACGTAACCTTGAGAAGTGGAAGAATTCTCACAGATTGTGTCATTTAAAAGGAGCACCTTTATACTTGTGCTGCTGAAGATTATATAAAGAGCTTGACTCCCCTAGCCTAACCTTACACAAGACCATGCTACCATGGCTACGTGTTCCAGGGTTACATTTAGCACACCCCTGACAAGTACAGAGGGAACAATACCTTCTCAGCACATTTTCCATTTCTTTCTTCTCCTCATTGGCCTCTTTGATTTGTTGTGTAACCCTGGCCAGGAATTCCTCAAAGTTAGACAAGAGGTGAGGTTCATCTTTTCGAAGCTCTGTCCACAGGGTGCGTACCTCACTTGGACTAGCAGTGGAAAGCAGGAGAGGTCAGTTTGGGATAAAGACATCTTAACTGAAAAAACAGCCAAAGCAAATAACTTTATACCCTAACATAAAACACAATCACGAGCAGCTGACTCAACAACTGTTTTCCTGACATACTGTAGCAGTTAAGACTCAGTCTGTTAACAATATGCATGCTGACAGTATGACCAATTTTCAAACACATATTACATGAAAGCAGAAAGGGGAGTACGGCTCAGCAGAACGACAGAGGGTGTGGGTTTTTTGTGATTACAGAAGGGGAGGGACTGAAAGTGAAGGACTCACTCCTCAAACACATTGCCAGCCCCAAGGCTCTCTATGAGCCGAGAAAAATGCTTCTCTTCCTCATCTTCATTGGACACCAACTCCTCAGACTGACTCTGGAACAGTGTATTGGAAGAGACTGAATGGGGTGGAACAGGAGACTCTTCTGCCACCGAGATTCTTCTCCCAAAAAGGAATTCACCTGGAAGCAGCACGCACTCATGAAGAACAGTATCTTCTCGAACACTTTAGGTCACATCAAAATCACAAACAGCAGTGGAGAACCAATACCAAGCAGTGCTAAGGGTGTTAATACTCAGAAGTTCTACAGAGGCTCAACGTTCAGCCTGAAAGATCACTATCAAATCAAGGCATATTTTAACTGGTCAAGTACTGGCTGCGTTATGCTCAACATTTTATCTCTGTTACCACATCGCACTGCTTACGCCAGCAATGGGCAACACTTCCACATCTTCCAAAAGTTGTGAGAGTTTCCTCATACATTTGAGAAAGTTTATATGAATGGTGTTGCTGTAAAACTACACACAGTACATAAACATGGTAAACATGAGTTTAACAGGGTAAAAGTAAACAGAATATGCAAACTAACCTTCACATACTCAATATGCTGCATGTGTTCATGTGCTAAATTAATGTTTTTTTTTGTAGTCACCAGTAGGTTGCCGAGCCCTAAATTTTGCAGTTAAGCCTGTTTCATAGTCTTTAGGGCACAGTTGGAGAATCTGATGGTATGACAATGTTACTGCTAGCTCATGTGACTTTACTAATGCTACGTAGCAACTAGCCACTATTAATGGTACTGTGTACATGTGTACACAAAGACGGGATTTTAGCTTTGCAGAAAAAAAGATGACGCCACATTATCAGGATACTAGAAAGCCCTCTAAAGTCTAATGTTTATATATTAAGAACTTGTAATATTCCTCCCCCAAACCTCAAAATTCCACACACTTCCATATTTTCATGTTAACTTCATTTTCGTGTGTTAATTCCACAATTTTGTCTGTTTTCCGCAATGCAGAAATCATAGAGCCCTAGTAATATCTGTGGCGATGCGTTATAAACAGGTCCCATATATTTTAAAGCGGAAATAAAAAAACATCCCCAACACAACATGCATGCAGAAAGGCAAGAACCTGAGCCAACTATAACGAAACAAACTATTTTCAAAATCAGACATTTTCAAGGCAAAAACATGAGAAACACAAATTTGACCTGATGTCAGTGAGATATACAGCTGTAATTGTATTTTAAATTGTGTTGAAGTGCTCCAATATTGTGGTGTTTTAATTTGAGCTATTTCAATAAGTACTATTACTTGCATTTAACTGGAAAAAAGGTGTGATGAAGGTGATGCTATTCGTTCCTTAATGTATAGTTATGCAGTTCAGAAACATATCTCACTTAAGTCTTAATTTTACTTGTTTTAATGCATTTGCAGTGTATATCTATATGAGCTAGAGGAAAAAAAAATAAAATGTAGGTTCAATATTTCATGATGCTCAAAATGAAATGACAGGTTAGGACTGGAGGTAAATAAAAAAAAAAAAAAAAAAAGGTCAGGACAGCATTAACGCTAAAAGTTTGCTACGTTTGTGCTCTAATCAATGCTAAAAGCCATGAATAACAGGGCTGAACTGCTCATGGACCCTGTCTACATAACTCACTGAATCCACTGGAAAACTCTTCTAGGGTAAGGTAGCCATTTCTGTCAGCATCCAGGGAGTCAAACACATCCTCCAGCTCCTCAGATGTCAGAGGCAGCTCTCCACACAGCCTCTGAAAAACAGAACATGTGAAGGACAGATGCTTTATCCATAAGAGGCTTTGTCTTGACAAAACACTCAGCGCTAGCTCTCCAGGTGCTGAATAATAGTTGCTCACTGCTCCCCCAGAGGATGGGTTACATGCAAAGAACAAATGTTGTCGTAACATGTTTATGTACTCAATAACAATCAAACTTCTGTTATATTCTAAATAACTGGTGCAAGACAACATAGCAGACAGTACTCCCACAGCACACCTCCAAGGGCTGACTTGGTGGTTTTGTTCCTGTGCTAACTAGCTTTGTGTCTGTGGTTTGAAGACATGAAGTACACAAATTCTAAAGCCTAAACTTAAGTGTTATTTTTGCATGCACATTTACCCTGAAATATGCTGACATCCTAAGCAGGGTGTTCTTTGCACCTTAACAACAAAATCTATCTAACCGGTTTGTCAAATGAATAAACAGTGTACCATGATGACATGACAACTGTAAAGTACTGTTGTTCAAATCACTCCATTTGATGTAAATGTGCTTCCACTAAAACGTCTGGCCATTACACTACACTAATGGCTTACACCAACAAAACGGTTGTCACAACAACAACACTGTACACACTACAGAGTACACACATCCCACTTTACAATGCGTTAGATCAGGGATCTTCAGTTCTGCTCCTGGACGGCCGCACTGACTGCAGGTTTTTGTTTTAGTCAATTTTTACTTTTAACTGAACCTTAATCTTAATTAAACATTGACTTTTTTGTATAATTACTGTATCAGTCCAGAAATTCTCACCAAGCTTTGTTTTTATTCTTTAGACTTGCTGATGCTGCTTCTTAAAACTTAACAGTTATGGTATATTTTAACTATTTGTCAATCAAAATCTTTTTAATAATTACTTGCATCACCTCCCGATTAAGCATTTTTGTCAATAACATCTAAGTGCCAATCATAAATAATTACAATTTGAATATCATTAATGGTTACTGGTTTGACTTATACACCATAATAAATTATCCAGACATTTCCTGCTCTGATTCTGCAGTTACAGTGACACTTTAACACATGATTTACATTTTTTGTTATAGGTCTTAAATCACAAAAGACTCACTTTTTTCATTATAGCTCTTATTTTCTCTCACATTAAGACAACTAAGTGTAGACAGATGATCAGGATGAATGCATAGAAGCAACCATGTAATGTATACTGATATAGTGGTTAAAGTGAATGACATGGTTGCAAAGGAAAAAAACACTCAGCAATGTTATGTTGGCAAAGGGAGGTCACACAAAGCACTAAATCAAAGGGTGCCGATAACTGCGACATCTTTTCAGGTAAATTTATAGAGCTCCTCTGGGGAAACACAACAAATCTATATAATGTTTAATGCTACTGACCTGCCATGAACTTGATTAAAAAAAGTGAATGTAATATAGCATTTTTACTCAGATCAATTGAAGGTGCCAATCATTCTGGTCCTGCAATTAGCCAAAGAACAAGTGGAGCAAGTATGTTGTTAAGCTTGACAGACTGTATGCTGAAGTCCAGACTGCCATACTCTGAACAGAGCAGCCAAGGGGTATTCACAGAGAATAAAGCATCCTTTAGTACAGACACAAAGCACAATAATAATCTGCAGACTCAGTGATAACTGATAAGTGCCACTCCAAATTTCTTTCACAATAGATTAATTTACTCCTCACTAAAATAGCTCTGGTCACCCTTAGAAACCCCATTTAAAAACTTTCAGAATGGTCTCCAGTTCATGTTGGTTACTTCTACAAACCACTTTGTTAACCTCAGTTAACAATACCGTGATGTCGGAATCTTCAAACATTACAAATGGAAAGGAGAGGGGTCTACTAACTGTCCAATTGTCTGTTTAGATCATTTTTTTTTCATCTTCGTTTTCCTCAATAAAACATTTTTGTTTTAGTTAATTTTTCTGAGACAAAAAGAAAATGTTAAGACAATTTTTGTCTTAGTTTTCATCAACAAAATAAGCATTGCTCAGGTTTATTAATATTCAATAAGAAATGTTAAATGTACCTAGCGACATCAGAGAAAGTCAAAAGTATAAGTGGTAAGCAGCCCCTCAGAAATTCTAACTTTTCAGCTATGTTCAGCCACTTTAGTAAGTACATGTACAGTATATGAAATTGAAGCGATCAATGTTGTGATCTACACATATGAGGAATTTTGAAAATACCATTTATTGTCATATGGAAAGATTTTTCCATCAGAATTTATTTTATATTATTTTGACAGTATAGTTAAAAAAATTATTTTCCAAAGGAGTGTTTTTCCTGACTCTCTGGAATTACAGAATTTACTGTATTTGTCATACTGTTTTGAAACAACACAGAATGAAAAGGCCTACATCAAATGTAATTTTAAAGCAAATGCTACAACCTGATTAACCATGTTGCTGGGTGGGTAGCCAAGGTAACAAGGAGAGCGCAGACACAATAGCACCCAGGGACACAAAGACAGCAATGATAATATATGTAGAAATGGTACCAAATGGAACACTATGTAGGAAAACAGTTCAAAGCCTGCACATGTTTCCAGTTAAAAACCCATAAAAGGAACATAGCTGACAAATGAACAGAACAGCTAAGTTGAATTATTTTGGTAAACATCAATGAGCACAAATGAATGAAGTTCAAAAGTACAAACTTTAATCTGATTTCTGAAAAGATTTCACTGAGAATCAGAAACAGTTTTAGTACCATTAAATGGTAAAACCTATACAAGGCCTTAATCCATCTCCACCTGCAGGCTTTACCCTTCCGTGATCCTCACCTGCATGTCCCTTCGCGTGACAAAGCCTTTGTCCTCTGTGTCACAGATCTGGAAGAACTCCTGGGTCTTTTCCAGCAGTGTGACTCGGCTGGTGTTAGGACAATCACACTGGGCCTGCGGGCCCTGGGGGCCCTGTGCCAACTCAGACTCCATACCACAAAGACTCTTTGGTTACCCGTGCTCACCCTGGGTCAGGACTTGGCGAGTGATGGGGAGGGTATTCATCCAGAGATGTGCATCACTGCGCCCCTGTCAATGCTGCAATTAGTCTCCTAGCAACTGCCTCCTTGTCTGGTCAATGGCGCCTGTGGCAAACGTGTGAAGACAGTAGAACATTACTTTCAAAGGATAGTTTCAAAAGTGGTGTGACATGGACTGGTTCACATGAACGACACACATAAACCCCAAAACACCAGGATTTGATCAGCGGTTTAGCAACAGGAAACAAAGAATCTGAGTGCTACACAGTTAAGTGTTCAAATTTGTGACAGGAAACACAACATTCTTACAGGATAATAGAGATGTTACGATATCGGATCGCATATCGTGGATTGCGATCTGGCAGCCAGATCGCGATACGACTGTCTGTAATGACGAACGATACTGCTGACCACACATGCCTAGGTGTATAACATTAAAAAACATTCCGAACATTGCCACGACACTCTGACAGCGCCAGCGTGACTGCCGTTCGCTGCTCTGTGAGGCGATCAAGCATGGTTAGCTGTGAATTCCACCGCGTAGGGACGTCCTGCAGCAGTTTGTGTTGCGTGATGTTGTGGCGAACTTAGATGTCACAGAGCAAAGTGGCTGCTGCAGTGGATTGGACAGATTATATCCAGGCCGCCTTCCGCATTCTGAAGAGTGTCCTTTATCTCGTCCAGGATGGAGATTGTCATGGATAGTATCGGGTACCGTGATGCAGACATGATAACCGTCGCGTCAAGAAATGGTTTTAGCGCCGTTACAATGTCGCTCGCTGTGCTCCATTCGTACGCGCTCAGGTTATTAGAAACATGTTTTTTTAAAAAGTTTTAAACTCAAAAGCATGGATCTGGATCGCGATCCGGAGGGGTGGATCGGATCTGTACCTGGATCCATGTGAAAAAAAATCGGATCTTAACATCACTACAGGATAACCAATGATCAGGGAACATCAATTAAACTAATAACCTGACAAAAGAACTAGGAATACCAAGCCAAGAAAAAACCAAAGGGTCAAACAAAGATTATTACTGAGTGTGGCCTACTTGGCTGATGATATCATGCAGTCCCCATCTAGCCAGTGGGGTCTTCTAACATGCTGTTGGGATTAAAAAAAAAAAACTCCTGTGTACACACACACTGGGGTGTGTTTGTGAACACACTGTGGACACACAGGTGGTAACCTGGGTAACTGTAAAGAGATGTTCCTGGAGACAGCAGACAGGGAACTCAAACACCCTCAAGAGGATAGAGGATAGTGCAACACCCATTGTGTCAACACAGTAAGCAGATAAGGGGTTTGGTCTAATCTAATATTTGACAACTTTACAGGATACTACTACTTAGCTCAATTTATCTATGAGCTGACTGGATATTGTGCTGGAATTATACTGAAATACTCAATTGGACAAGCTGTCAGTTTTATAACCCTAGTTATTTACCCCTCACCACAGAAAAAGTTTCTTCGCATTAAAAAACTAAATTTGAACAAAGTACAAATGAGAACAAAAACAAATGCTGGTTTCGCACATCTGCTGGAACCAAAGAAAAGTGAGAACTAGTGACTGGAGGTAATTTTTTTCTATGAAAAATGAAGAAAAAAAAATGCAGCCCACAGGATCAATTTTGCTAGCAACACACTGTGACTTTTCATTTTAATGCAATTACATGTTTTTTTTTTATTCTCAGTTCTGCTGACATTTCAGCATTTCAGGATAACAACCGAATATAACAAAATAATAGGTGGGTGTAAAACTCAATTGGACTAAACTGAAATGACCAAACCCACAATAACCATGCCTGACAGAGTGGTCACTGACAGCCAGAGTAACATTAATCACAACATTAAAAAAAAAAAAAAAAAAATGAATTACAACATATAGCTTTTCTTAGGCAAGGCTTGTTTAGTGACCCTTTGCTTTCAGACCATGCCAACCTGTCCTTCAGAGTGCAAAAAAAAAATCAATTTTGGCCTTAAAAATGGCTCTTACCACTAAACATTTCCTAAATACCAAAGAACAGTACAATGTCTGTTCATTTACACACTACATAATATAAGATTATAAAAACTTTTTTTTAAAATCACAAAACCTGTAGAGAGTATAAGAGAAGTTACTTTAAAAAATTACACAGAGTCATCATGCACAGGACAACAGAAGCACACTGGTACATCTCACACATGCAAGAACTTCAACAGCACTCATCAACAGAAGTGTACCATCCATTCATTCATTCATTCCACCCAAAGTTCAGTAAGTGTTCCACTGGCCCATTGTTTCCACGCTGTACCACACCATGATCATGTGCTTTTCCCCCCATAGTGTTATCTGTACTGCACCATGCCAGACTGTGCCCACTCAGGAGCCAGACCAAAGTGTACCAGAGAACAACTGTGCCTGCTCTCTAGAAAAGCAACTTGGGTTTAGCCTTACTCTATGAGCATGGTACAAACACGGCACAACCCTTCACTGATGTGTCACTATATGTTACATGCATGACGTTGCAGAAAAGATTCTTGCAGACATGTCTGTGCTGAAGAGCTCGACACTTTGAGACTGGTCTACCTTTAAGGAAACCCTACCTTCCATGTGCTGGCCTCTTGCCTTTCTCCTAGCGTTCCTGAGCATTGTACAAGTAGTACAGCGTATTGCATTCAAGGCTGTCTTTAAGTATACTTACATTTCCAGACATTTTTAGAGTCCTATTTTGGTTGCCTTGACAGTTTCAGCCAGATGTGAAGCACACAGCCTATAAACCTTAAATTACAAGATAACAGAACTGGTTTATTACGGCAGTGACTGAAGGAGATACTATTCACAATGTGTTCTTGTTTAAAATTCACAAGTTATAACTGTGTGTCACTTGGCCCAGAAATAATATTGTGTTTCAAGTTAAATGTTTAGTCAGTACTTACATAATTAACTCAAGATCTTGTAATTTGTCTTTTGTGTAAAGTTAATATGTTATACCAATGACGTTTAACAGCATTCACACCTTCGTAACACTCATATTAACGCTTTCTGAGCCTCGTGCTGCAATAATCACACATTCAACTTAATCTCAAACATACCCATGGCACAATCACGAAAAACGCGTAAAAGGCTGTTGACAAAAAAATAAATAAATAAATAAACTTTCATCGGCATTCTCAAACACAAGTTCATATTAACACATATTAATAAAAAAAAAACACAAAAAAGCGTTTGCCTTCTGGTGCGTACCATGTTCTTCCGAAAAAACCACAGTAAACAAGAAGGTTTAGTGATTTTGTTATTGGCTGTGTTGCAAGGTGATTGTGCTTTTTCCCCTCATACCTGCAACTCAGTTCCCTGGTTCTCTAGCCAAACTGGCATATTTCACCCAGTCGCCACCGCACACCAGCAGCAGGTTCTCCCTCCAGCAGCAGGTTCTCCCTATCGCCACCGCACACCAGCAGCAGGTTCTCCCTATCGCCACCGCACACCAGCAGCAGGTTCTCCCTATCGCCACCGCACACCAGCAGCAGG